>WNWK01004239.1:0-145008 GCA_009830355.1 Cherax destructor | reverse complement strand
TTGTTTTTGTAACTGTTATGTCTCTGATTAATTCCTCGTTGTTTGTGAATATCAAATCCAGGGTATTTTCATTTCTAGTGGGATCAATTATCTGTTGGTTTAGTGAGTACTTTTCACAAAGCCTCATTAGTTCCCTGGTATGTGCCTGTTGAGCCAGGGTGCTTCCAGGAGTTATTTCTGGTATAACATTATGGTGCCTCATCTTCCATTTTACATGAGGAGATTAAAATCTCCAAGGATTAAAATGTTTGGGGTGGGATTCTCTAGCCTATCCAGATAGCTATCTATCTTCTTTAACTGCTCTGTGAATTCCTCCGCAGTTGCTGATGGTGGTTTGTATACTAGGATAATTACTAGATTCTTATTTTCCACTTTAATGCCGAGAATTTCTACTATATCATTCGTAGCGTTCAAAACTTCTGTGCAACAGAGAGTATCTTTTATATAGAGTCCTACTCCTCCCTGTGACCTATTAATTCTATCACATCTATACATGTTAAAGTTTTCTATCTGAATCTCTCCGTCCAAAACATCCCTTGTATGTGTTTCTGTAAATGCTCCAAACATGGCATTTGCTTCTGATAGAGTCCACTAACATAACTAACTTTGTCATTTTATTTGATTTCAGACCCTGAATATTTGCAAATATGAAGCAGGAGTTACCATTTGGGATGTTTGGTCTTTCTTTGTGTTTGGTTAGTACCACTGGTGATGTCCTACCTGGTATGGCCCTGGTGCCCATACCCTGGTTTCTCCAGTACTGACTTTGATTGTTTATACAGCCCTGATGAGCTGGTGCCTGTCTTGTCTTGTCCCACTGTTCTGCCCATCTGTCCCCTCTGTAGTATTTCCACCTTTTGTCTCTTTCTTTTATCTGGTTGTTTCTCCTTATATCTAAAAAAGATTGCTGTTCTTTTTCATTTTCCCTTTCCCTGCTTTCTCTGTATCGTACTGTTCCCTTTATATGGTGGTCTGGGCAGCTCATGTCATAACATTCTCTGGACTGTGTTGAAGCTTGACACATCACTGGATGGAAGTATCTGCACTCTTTGTTAAACCGACACTTTCCTTTCCTTAACATGTTGGCACATTTTCTGGTGTGTTTATTCCAACAATCTCTGCCATAAAGGCACATACCTTTAGCATAGAATCTGCATATGTTTTGGCTGCCTATATTTACTGACTTTGTATTTTCCCAAAGATCTGCAGAATTATCTGCGTTTTTTCCTCTCTTTCCACTCCTTGGTTTTCCTCGTTATCTGCGCTTTTCTCCTTTGATGACATGGGGCCAACATTTTCCCTGGAAGAGGACTCCCCTACTATATCTGTATTAGAGGCTATGGCTGTGGTGGCGTCCTTAACCAAAACCGGTTCACTATGGTTCACTATGGTAATATGTAGATTTAGAACTAATCCCTTAAGTATATTCCACTTATATGTATTATTATCACTCTCGCTTGATTCAGAGTACATTCCAAGTAATCTGAGATCTTCTTAGTACTCTAAGGCTTTACTGCTTTTATGCGGGCAGTTAACGCATAAGCTCTCATATCGCTCCTACCTTAAATGGAGACGTCAACTGACTTCTTGATCTAACTGACTGCTTGATCTAACTGACTGCTTGACTAACACGTTAGTGCTTGCAAATTACAGATCAAGGTTCGACTGATCAGAGACGGTTTCAACGGACATGCCAAGTTCATTCTTGACGAGAGGAATGTGTGTGTGTTCCCACTTACATTATGTTTGAAGAGAGGCGTGCTGAAAATCTTGCAACCCATTATGCTTACCATTATACCTATTGTCGATTCCGGGGGTTATCGCCCTTGCAAACTGATCCCAGACTAGACCTGACTGATGGCTTGATCAGTCAAGCCGACTGATCAGGAACTGACCTGAGGATCTTATCACGTTCTCCTTAATTAAAGAGAACTAAACCTCTATTATTAATTAATGCACCCGGGCTTTTCACTGGAAGTATTTTACAATATATATTTAGCCTCTAATATATTTCGGATGTAGCTTATAATAAATACTCTGTATAACGTTATTGTCGGTATTCCACGAGCACAATTCGGGAGCTTTTAGGTGTTCCCATTCATTTAGGAGTTTGAGTGAGGCCGAGCTCTGAATATTAATATTTTCTGCACACTCTTCAGACTTGTAACTCTCTCAGCCTCAAATGCGGCTCAAAGTAATATTATTATAATATTCGTGGGGAAGCGTTATGACCGTAAGGGTTAAACAGCGCCTGAGGAATGCTAGATAATCAGGTTTGATTCAATGAAGGATAGGATAGCGGTAACTTCTTGAATGAAGAGCCCTTCATTCATAGCAATATTCCAGCCAAGGGTTTGCAATTTTAATTATCAAGTATCTTAATTATCAAGTATTTTAATTATCAATTATCTTAATTATCAAGTATCTTAATTATCATGTCATATTTTGTATGACTAATTCTTTGATACACAGCCCATCGAAAATTATTTTTAAGCAAACTTCCACTTTTTTTTATTTCACAAAAATACTTATAGGCAGCTTTTCAAGTTCAGACTTAAAACTTAGATTTTCAATAACAAAATTTTCTAAATAAATGAGCCAAGTGTTAGGCATAGTGAGCGACTTGTATGAAAAGTGGTATAATACATTATAATTGTTGTAAAGGAGGTGGAGTTAACAGGGTGTCGGCAGGCGGCGCCACCGCCATAATGCTGCATATATTATGATGAGGAGCACAAGACCACCATAATACTCTCCAGGCCGCACTTTTTCACGACACCGCAATAATGGCCCAGACACAGCGACAGCCACTAGGGCCATTACAGTCGAGGACGAGAGGGAAGAACCAGAAAAGTTCTTTTATCTGTTAATGGCTTTGGGGTTTTTCCCAATGTTTACCTGCAGATTGTTTCCAAGACCATCGCTCCCTCTGCCTGGCCCCAGACTAGGCCTTCCAGTTGACAGCCTAATGACTGAGGCTGTTGGTGCTGCACGCAGTCCAAAATAAGCACTACAGTTCAGTTGATCATAAACTTGTTCTAGAATCTATTAAGTTTCCTCTTGAAGATAGGTGTATATTGGTAGTTTCTCTTGTATATGATGGGTCTGCCAAGTATATTATGGTGCTATGATTTATAACTTCGTCAATGTCAGAAATGAGAAAGATCTTTGAGCAATTGGACTTTTCACTGTGCAGGTTTCTGATTTTATTTTATTGACTACATCTCTTCACTTGGAATTTACCTGGAGAGAGTTCCAGGGGTCAACGCCCCGGGGGCCGCGATTTTTATAGAAATAAAAATCCATCGTCCCACATACTCATTATACTTTTTTGCATGCATTTTGTGAGCTATCTCACCATGATCATACTTGCCAAAGGCTTTTGGAAAGTCTGAATACTACATATTTGTGTTGTGTTTGTCTTCTAGTGCATCTAAACCCATATCATAGTATTCTAGCAATTGTAAGAGGCAAGAGCGTCTTGTTCTAAATAAATCTTACCTTGGGTATCCTAAATATGCTACTAAATAGCTACTGCTACTGTACGACTTCTTATACTGCTACCTTTGTGAAGTGGGGTTTCGTTTATAAACTTGAGAACGCCCCATCCGATGGGCTTCAAATTTTCAACGTTGGTGTACTGTCCCATAGGAAAGGTTTATGAAACTACTGGCATGTGTAAGTGTTGTGACTGTTGGATGATGCATGTATCTCCAATGGATATATAATAACTGATATAATGTTTAATGCAATGTTTGACAGAGCTCAACGAATTTGGGTCAGAAGCAGAGTGCATGGACATGCTATCAGTGGCTTCATAATAGTCATATTTAGTCATATTATTTTGCTCAGGAAGGATACTCCATACACAGTTTCATTATTAGGCATGAAAGATATTAGGATAAAAGTCAGTAATGGCAATCAATGCTGTTAAGAAGTAGCATAAGGAGCTATAGATCAGCTGATGATCAGTTTTGAAGTGGGAGAACTAATGAAGGGGGAATTTTTTTATCCTTATTTTATTCCAATTGTTTCTTAATATATTCAAGTCAACAACTAAACCCGTATGGGTCATACAATACTTAGGCAAAGGGAGGACAGCTTCAATGACCTAGAACAAGAGCCCTTCACCAGCGTCAAGGTAGCCTCTTGAAAGGAGCCAGAATGAAACGCAACAAATTAAACAAGTAGGAAATACGACTGAATGCTTTGTCACAGACACCTTAAAAACTTTTCTAATCTATTTGTAACTCTTGTCAGAAAGGTCGCCAATGGAAAACTCACCAGCCATAAAAGGTGGTATTGGTACGTATTCCTAAGCTAAAGGAATCCATATTTTGTTGGAGAACTTAGGGTAAACTTTGTGACGGCTCTTGGAGCTCTGCCTAGCCCAGTGGCTTGATCCACAACCAAACCACTGGACTGCTGACGTGATCAACTAGGCTGTTTGTGGCACAGCTAGGATGATTCAACACGCACTTTAAAGATATACTGTCAGGTTCTATCTGAAACCTTAATGTGTTCCTGTGAGGGGAGTTTCTTGTCCTCGCTACCAACGTGAAGAGCCTGGGGCTCCGGAAGTCAATACTGTTGTCATACTGTACTTACTGTAATGGACCTGTTTTGCACATCCTGCCACGTTTGTGTGGAGAAGCCGCTGCTCTGCATTACTTGTGAATGTATATACTATCATATACTTCGTGCCTTCCTCCCTCCCTCCCACACATTGCAAAAATGTTTTTAACCATTACCAAGAATTTAGATGTTAGGTACCTTTAACCTGTTATGTACCTAAGATCGGTTTCAAGAGTTATGTACCAAGAATTTAGATGTTAGGTACCTTTAACCTGTTATGTACCTAAGATCGGTTTCAAGAGTTTTACCACCGCAGCCCTACTCTGAGAACACCTCTTTGTCGACTGCCTGGTTAACAAAGCTGTTCCTGTCTGCGGTTAGCAGGCCTACATAACCATCCCAACTTGAGTGATCTGGCACTTATAGGAGGTAGTGGTCCAGCTTTCTTTTGAGTTTCCCTTTAAAACATAACAGTTTCCATCCCCTCGACCCTGGTTTTGACCAGACCTAATTCATAACTTAATTAGCTAGACTTTTCGTTCTCGGAAATTGCAGTCTGCCAGTCATCACAGCCCGCCTGTATGGTTTAATTATGCTTTGCATTTTATTTCAATTGTGATTTATTTTTAATACATATTAGAAGCTAATTTTTATTGTCACTGAACATCATATATAATGTAAAGGTAACCTGATGATGATTTCGGGCATAACGGTACTGAGGACCAGTCCCAGACCAGATTTCCATGTTGAAGGCCTCATCAACCAGACTGTTAGTGTCATAAATTTACCTTTCATAGGTTTCAAAAGTTTTCCTACTTCTGTAGCCCGGCCCTGAACCAGGCTTAGCCTGGTCAACTAGGCTGTTGCTGCTGGCCCACATATCCATCACAGCCTGGTTGATATGGCACTTAGCGGAGATCCGTGTCGAGTTTCTGGTAGAATGTTAGTCTGGGATCACGGATGTTGATACAATGTTCTCTTATTATGACTATGGCACCCCTGCTTTTCACTAAGTTTTTTAACACTTCCTCCCATATCTCTCATTCAAGTATGTTGTTATGGCAGTGCGCAGATTTGGGACTAAGTCCCTCAAGTACCTTCCACATACATAATCTAAAAGATTTATTGGTTCTATATGGAGGTTAAATGATCGCTGTATCTGTTCCAGCTGTGACATATCTCCTGCCCTGAATGGCACCGTTAACAATGAACAATATTCTAAACAAGAAAGCGCAAGCTATCTCAGTAGTGTCACTATTGGCATCATTTCCCTTGGTTCTGAAAGTTCTCACTAACCACCTTGTCATATTCTTAGCTGTCGTGCCATTTGCTAGCCACACAGTACAACACAGGTACTACAGCCCGGTTATCCAGTTTTATATTGAAGACAGCTAGAGGTCACTTAGTACTTCATATGTTTAAAGGGAGAGTTTTGAAAATTTTTGATTTATTTACACATAGTGAATAATCTTTTATTACACGCACTGTGCTCCTGCTTCTCATCAATGTTATTTAGCACTGTTTGCAAAGTCTCTTATTTCAGTAAGGAGTAATTTCAGTGTGCCGACTTAGGACCAATCACTCAAGGATTTTCTAGGTGTAAATTATGATATATCTTTCTCGCCTATGTTCCAGGAAGTAAAGAATTCAGTGAAGGTTCTTTATGCATTCTCCGATATCGCCTGCCTTAAAGGAGATAGTAGTGTGCGGCAAAAATGTTAGTATAGAGAGAACAAGTAACAGAGTTTCATCATTAGCTTGGCATCCTAAAGGATATATGAAAGACGTTTCTGGGGGTAAATGCCACGGCAGCTCAGTCCCAGACCAGGCAGGCCTCTTGGTGGATCAAGGCCTGATCAACCAGGCTGTTACCGCTGGTTGTACCCAGTCCAGCGCACAAACCATAGCCCAGCTGGTAAGGAACTGATTTGATGAATGTGATAAGTTCCGTCTTGATGAGAGCCACAACTTTGTTGGTAATTTTCCTTATGAATGGAGTACAGAGTAGGGAACTTCTGACACTCTCAGTGTAGTTCTCGTGCCCCTACTTTGTAGTTCTCGTGCCCCTACTTTGTAGTTCTCGTGCCCCTACTTTGTAGTTCTCGTGCCCCTACTTTGTAGTTCTCGTGCCCCTACTTTGTAGTTCTCGTGCCCCTACTTTGTAGTTCTCGTGCCCCTACTTTGTAGTTCTCGTGCCCCTACTTTGTAGTTCTCGTGCCCCTACTTTGTAGTTCTCGTGCCCCTACTTTGTAGTTCTCGTGCCCCTACTTTGTAGTTCTCGTGCCCCTACTTTGTAGTTCTCGTGCCCCTACTTTGTAGTTCTCGTGCCCCTACTTTGTAGTTCTCGTGCCCCTACTTTGTAGTTCTCGTGCCCCTACTTTGTAGTTCTCGTGCCCCTACTTTGTAGTTCTCGTGCCCCTACTTTGTAGTTCTCGTGCCCCTACTTTGTAGTTCTCGTGCCCCTACTTTGTAGTTCTCGTGCCCCTACTTTGTAGTTCTCGTGCCCCTACTTTGTAGTTCTCGTGCCCCTACTTTGTAGTTCTCGTGCCCCTACTTTGTAGTTCTCGTGCCCCTACTTTTCAGTAGTTCTCGTGCCCCTACTTTGTAGTTCTCGTGCCCCTACTTTGTAGTTCTCGTGCCCCTACTTTGTAGTTCTCGTGCCCCTACTTTGTAGTTCTCGTGCCCCTACTTTGTAGTTCTCGTGCACCTACTTTGTAGTTCTCGTGCACCTACTTTGTAGTTCTCGTGCCCTACTTTGTAGTTCTCGTGCCCTACTTTGTAGTTCTCGTGCCCCTACTTTGTAGTTCTCGTGCCCCTACTTTGTAGTTCTCGTGCACCTACTTTGTAGTTCTCGTGCCCCTACTTTGTAGTTCTCGTGCCCCTACTTTGTAGTTCTCGTGCCCCTACTTTGTAGTTCTCGTGCACCTACTTTGTAGTTCTCGTGCCCTACTTTGTAGTTCTCGTGCCCTACTTTGTAGTTCTCGTGCACCTACTTTGTAGTTCTCGTGCCCTACTTTGTAGTTCTCGTGCCCCTACTTTGTAGTTCTCGTGCCCTACTTTGTAGTTCTCGTGCCCTACTTTGTAGTTCTCGTGCCCCTACTTTGTAGTTCTCGTGCCCTACTTTGTAGTTCTCGTGCACCTACTTTGTAGTTCTCGTGCCCCTACTTTGTAGTTCTCGTGCCCTACTTTGTAGTTCTCGTGCCCTACTTTGTAGTTCTCGTGCACCTACTTTGTAGTTCTCGTGCACCTACTTTGTAGTTCTCGTGCACCTACTTTGTAGTTCTCGTGCACCTACTTTGTAGTTCTCGTGCCCCTACTTTGTAGTTCTCGTGCACCTACTTTGTAGTTCTCGTGCACCTACTTTGTAGTTCTCGTGCACCTACTTTGTAGTTCTCGTGCACCTACTTTGTAGTTCTCGTGCCCTACTTTGTAGTTCTCGTGCCCCTACTTTGTAGTTCTCGTGCACCTACTTTGTAGTTCTCGTGCACCTACTTTGTAGTTCTCGTGCACCTACTTTGTAGTTCTCGTGCCCCTACTTTGTAGTTCTCGTGCACCTACTTTGTAGTTCTCGTGCACCTACTTTGTAGTTCTCGTGCACCTACTTTGTAGTTCTCGTGCACCTACTTTGTAGTTCTCGTGCCCCTACTTTGTAGTTCTCGTGCATCTACTTTGTAGTTCTCGTGCACCTACTTTGTAGAAAAACTTTACACCGCTGGCCATGTCTCTTACTTTCACACGGATTGATTCCAGTGTTCAGGTTTGGGACCGGTGTCTCCAGGATGTTCTAGGTGTAAATTATGATGTACCATTCATAGTTATACAGAAAATTACACAGACGCGGTGATCTTAGCTTTATTAGTGAAGGTTTATGTTGTTTTATGCTCATCTTTACCCATATCGTGCATGAAAGCTGCCGCGCACCTCACTATCTCTTCACCGCTATTAACATAGTTGACGCTGGTTGTGTGGAGTGTCATAAATGGTAGCGGGGGTTCAGCTGAAGGGCGAGTGCAACAAGGAGCAGAGCCCCACTTACAGCCAACATACCCAGCATGCCACAACTTGAGCTCTACTTTCACTTAATATTTTCCCCTCTTCGTGCACTGGCTTTGGTTGTATTGCTTCTGTGTTAACGACCAACATGTAGTCCTGCATTACAATGGGACCTAATCCCTGGACCTAGAGTGCGCCTCTATAATCTTTCGACGACTACCATTCAAACTTATATTTGTTATATTTGTTAATCCCGGGGTCATTGACCTCAGTCTCAAACCAGGCCTTCTAAACTTTAAAAGGAAATATTACATAATTAAGAACAGTCCCTCAACCTGGAATTCTGGCGAGAAAGATACATTATAATTTACACATGGAAAATCCTCGAAGGACTGGTCTCAAACTTGCACAGAGAAATCACTCCCTACGAAAACAGACGGTGCTCTATACCCCTTATTGGAAAGAAGGGGTGCAAAAAGTACACTAAGGGTAAGAGGCCCAAGACTTTTCAACAGTCTCCCACCATACATATGGGAGATTAACAACATACCCCTGGCTGTCTTCAAGAAGGAACATACAGGCTCCTTAAGGAAGTCCTTGATCAGCAAGACTGTATTGCATATGTTAGACTCCATGCGGCTAGCAGCAACAGCCTGATTGATCCGGTCATCCACTGGGAAGTATGGTCTGGGACCGGGCCTCGAGGGCAATGACCCTCCGAACACTCTCCAGGTAGATTTCCAGACAAGTAGCCTGGGTGACCAGGTAAGCACTAGACAAGCCTGGCCAAGGGCCGTTCTACGGGAGCAGGACAGCTCTCGAAACCTGCCATACGTATAGCAAAGGTAGTCTGAAAAACTGTTTTCGGGACATGTGACAAAGACAGAGGTGTATTCGTAAAGGTTTCACACATACTGGACAACATCTCTCTTCAAAATAAAGATAAATTACTATTTTTATCTGATCTATCTGATCTGGTAACAAAAACCTACATGAAAAGCAGAACCAAAACGAATAAGACTACAGTCAAACCGACACACGAACCGAGAATCACGATGCCATAAAATTACCTCCCGCAGATTAGCAACGTGAAACAGATGCTGAGGAAGTTACACAAAGTGACGTGCTGAGTTCACCTGAAAACGTGGACATGTGCGAGGACATCATGTAACCAAGTACAGGGAATCAACAGTCTCATACCTTTGTGATAATTCAGAATCAACTGAATCGTTTGCACGTATTGAAATTGAAAAAGTCGTTAATGCAAAGCCCACAGGCTACAGTCAACAGAACATTCAAGTTTGCCTACACTATTCATAGGGGGTTAGTAGACACGGACCGACCGGTACAATAAATAAAAGATGTCAATTCGATCACCAAAAGAAATGCCACAATTTCCTAAATAGTGGCAAATGTTCTTTCAAGACCTGTAAATACTTCCATCCCAAAATGTGCAATAGTTCAATAAGTTATAATGCAACTCGTCGTGCACTGCACAAAAAGGGAACGAGGCGAGTAAGGCCTCGTGAACGACCAGCTACATAGGACAATTACACAGACAGCAGTGATATTTTAGTGAGAGGAAGCGAAAAATGACAAGAAATGATAATTATGTACCATCGTCTTTTAGTTATGCTTGACTGGAAATAAAACCAGTGGCTGGCTCAGAGCCACAGATATTAACACCAACAAAAATGACCCCACCACAACAACAAATAATATAACATCATTTATATTTGCAAACATACAAAATCTTGAAACGAGTAAAAAAAAAAAGCTGTTTATTAGTGGACTCCTCGTTGAATCCAATGCATTGTTTGCGGCTTTCACAGAGACGCATGTGAAGGATTATTCTGACAATGAAATATGAATCCTTGGGTAAACTCTGGTCAGATGGGACAGAAAAAAACCCAGTCAAGTTGTCTATACGCCACCAGATACAACTTCCAAGCAATTCAAATACCAACTACTGAAAATCGAACATTGGCTTGCATTCTTTTCAACCCTGCCCCAAATATCTTGGTGATTGATTTCAATTAGCGATATATAAAATGGATTTATGCAGCACAGACTGTATTAGTAGGAAAAAAAACAGGAGCTAGGTCAGATGAACAGTCTCATACAATCGAACTATTAAGACTCTAATAGGTAATAGTCACAAACAATGAGGATCTGGTACGGGACACAATAATGTCAAAAACAACTGCCGTATTTTTCGGTATATAAGGCGCACCTTTTCCCCACCTAAAAAAATAAAAAAGGCTTGGAAAGTCATCGTACGCCATGTCAGGGTCAAGGGTAGACTTTGGGTTATGCTTTAGCAGTTGTTTACTAACGTCACGTTACAACTGTTTGCAAATATCCTTTTATATGCTTTACGAATAAACTCGTGCGCCTTATATGCCGGAAAATACGGTAATTCAGACAACCTAATCGTGGTTCAAACCTCCATACACTAGTCTTCAGCAGCAAAATGCAACCAATCACGACGGTGTATTCAACAAAATCAATTTCAACAATAAAAATTAGCTTTGAGAAAAATAAATCATGACCCGTGGCTGTCTTCAAGAAAGAACTGGACAGTTTTTCAAATTAATGTCTGATCAGCAGGGCTGTGGTACTTATGTTGGATTGTGTGTGGCTAGCACCAACAACCTGACTAATCAGGCCATTCACCAGGTCAGGTCAGGGACCGGGCTGCAAGGGCGCTGTCCCTCGGAACACTCTCCATGTAGGTATACTAAGGACACATACGAAAGTAAAAGTGTATACGGAGTTTGAGTAAAAGTTTGTACGATTTACATATTCACGAGACAGAAATAAAGAGCAGCAATCCTACCAGAGTGCAAAACGTTTAACAGGAATATGTTTTACACATAAGGAAGGATGGTAGTGCCTCCATGGATGGTTGCTGTCTACCAACCTACTGCCTAAGAAATGGGAATTGTGTGCAAAATAAAGTTATAAAACTGACTTGCGCTCCAAAAACACTCACCTACATGTTAGTCTGCCTCATCGAAAAAGCACTAACAAGAACGCCTAACATTACACATTATTATTCAGTGAGGGAAGTGCAGATTTCTGCCTGCAATGTGTGCCACGCCCAGGGCGTCCAAGAGCTACCACCACGGTGGTTCACTTACATACTTCACTTTGCTGCAACGATATATAAAATTCTCGCATTGGAAAACAGTAATTTAGACATTTAAGCAAAAGTGTTCTTAATATTTAAGAGACTACTTCAGAGACCTTATAAAAGAGGTATTTATTAATGAGAGTGATTTGTATCTTCCACACATCAGACAAACATATACACAAAACTGAGTTTGAAATACTATCAGTCATGAATATATATATATATATATATATATATATATATATATATATATATATATATATATATATATATATATATAATATATATAATATAATATATATAATATATATAATAATGGCATCAGGAAGAAATCCAAATATTCTTCGTTGAAGCCTTTTTATCCACTTCTCCGAGGCTATGGGTCCCACAATTTGTACCAGAGGTGGACCCCATTATTATATATATATATATATATATATATATATATATATATATATATATATATATATATATATATGATAATAAAATTAAGTGCAACACACACTCATGAAAACAAAATTCTGAGCACCGTACATTTTTTATATATAATTTCCTCGCCAATCCCAGCCTTCTCAATTTCAGTTTGCCCTCCCCCGCGCCCATAAATCCAGTCACCTCCACCCCTTTCCTCTTCACCCCAGTCAACTCCCCTCAGGCATCCCCTCTCTCCTCTCACTCCAGTTGACACCCAAACCTGCCCATCCCTCCTCAACCCTGTAACCCCCCAGCCCTCTTCACCCTGTTAAAATCTCCCTCCTCCCTCTAATGAAGTTCCCCTTTCCCATTAAAATTCCCGGCTCCCCTTCCTAAGTTCCCGCTTCCTCTTCTCCCAAATTCGTTGTTCCCCCTAAAAGTTGGTGGGTTCCCTTCCCCAATGGACGGAGGGGTAAACCATGGTCCATTAACATGGAGTGGCGGGAGGCAGGATACTGTCCGGCAGGCTCGTCCTGGTATCTTCCTGATATATCTCAAAGACTGCAGCGGATACACCCAGGCATACCATGAAAAACAGCACCCATATGAGAGAGAGAGAGAGAGAGAGAGAGAGAGAGAGAGAGAGAGAGAGAGAGAGAGAGAGAGAGAGAGAGCAGACACACAAAGGATGGCCAGCAGTTTCGACGTTAAGATTTCCACACTTTACACAATGTAGAATTTTACAGCGAGGTAATGGACGAGGGATGAGGAAAGACCAAGGACGCTAACGTCTCCACTCTGTTGCCAAGACCTCCTACCCTAACACTACTACCACCACTACTGCTACTCTACTACTGGCACTGCTACCACCACTACTGCTGCTACTATTGCTATTGGTGTCTCGTAATTCGATTGCTAGCGCACTCAGCTCACACATTGAGGTCCGGAGGTCGATCCCCGGTACGGCTGGAAAACATTAGGACTTGTTTCCATAAAATACCTGCTGTCCCTGTCCACCCATCAGTAAAACAGGTACCTGGGTGTTAGTCGACTGTTCTGGGTCTCATCCTGAGACAAAATTGACCTAATTTACCCGAAATGCTCTGCATAACAAGCGGCCTTTTATAAAGTAGTATGTCATTGATGTCAGCTAGGTCTGTATACCTTGTACATGTACTTGTAGAAATAAAGATATTATTATTATTACCACTATTACTACTAATACTACACTTTCTTTCAAGTAAGTTTATTTTATTCTCATATTGCACCTTATTCCTCTGCTTTTTCATCTTTTTCATTCTCCTTACTTTTTTTTTACCCCTTCACCCCACAAGGAATTCAAATTAATTTTCACTCTTTATTTCCTGGCACTCCGGCTCTTTTATTCCAGACTTCTTCCCCGACGCTCTAAAACTGTATTGACTTCATTGGTACTAGCAAGTTCTTGTATATTTTTGCTGCGTGTTGCTTACTGAACCTGTGTTTCAGAACCCTTGTACTGATACTTGGAAGACTTCACTTGTCACCTGTGCCCACTCCTAACTTACTATTACTCTTTGACTTCTCGTTTCCAGATTCTTATACTCACTTGAGCATATTCTCTGCTTTTTGTCCGAGTGTAGTGTAGTTTCAATGTGCAGTCTACTTATTCCTCTTTATCTCTCTCTCTCTCTCTCTCTCCTACTTTATTTCCTTAACTCTGTCATAGATCTTTAGAAGATTATTATGAGAGGATATAGAATATAGCATCAAGTATCTCAGCCAGATAGATGCAAATGCAGCCAAAATAAAATCACAAGAAGGAAAGCATTACTAAGATCCCCATTGTTCAATCAGCAGTGTTAGAGCATGAGATGATGGCTGTTTACCCAGACAGGTAAACACAAAATAATTCACTACTCTCTCTGAGGCAGCAACATTATTCATTTCGTGAGTATCTCAGTTCAAGAAAATGTATCAAAATTGCCATCATGTAACACAAACTGTAGAGCATTCCACATTACTGGAACGAGGCGCTAAGCATCATGAACATCACACTGAACATGGCAATTATATATATTAATGCCAGATTTTTTTTTCAGGAGCCATGTTGGACGGCAAACAGTTACTGGCTGGCTCACCAGAGCCAGAATGAATAATTGGAAAAGTGGGCAGATGAATATTTAATTTTCTAAAGAAAAAAACCCAGAGTGTGATAGTGAACAGAGAGAAATCGGAGGCTGCCGAAGTGAAAAAGCTCTGTTTTCCTAGTCACAGAACTTGCATGTTCTCTATCTTCATCTCAGATCAGGCATTGAGGCATAAATCACAGCAGACGATATTGAAATCTGCACGAGAGTGGCTGTGTGGATAAAGTACGTGTACTCAGATGCCGAGTTTGCACGTTCGAATCCTGCTGTGGACTGAGAGATAATGTTCGTAAATAATTTCGCCCGTTTGCTGATAGACAGCAACTGCCCAAGGAGGTAATAACGTACTGCCGAGTGTAAAACGGAAGCCTGTATTTGTTTTACATGATAGTAGGATTGCTGGTTTTTTTTTTTTGTCTCATAAACATGCAAGGTTTCAGGTACGTCTTGGTACTTCTACTAACACTTAGGTCACACTACACATGTATGTACACGTTTATGTATACACACTCATCTGAGTTTTCTTTGATTTTATCTTAATAGTTCTTGTTCTTATTATTTTTCCCTTAATATCCATGGGGAAGTAGAATAAGAATCTTTCCTCTGTAAGCCATGCGTGTTGTAAAAGTCAACTAAAATGCCGGGAGCAATGGGCTAGTAACCCCTTTTCCCCGTATAGCTTACTAAAAAGAAAAACAAGAAAACCATCAAAGTGGGATGTTTGAATGTTGGTGGTTGTTGTGCGAATTATATGAGAGATGATTGTGGATGTTATGAATGAAAAGAAGCTGAATGCCCTGGTTCTAAGTGAAACAAAGCTGAAGGGGGTAGGAGAGTTTCAGTGGGGAGAAATAAATGGAATTAGGTCAGAGGTTGCTAATAGAGTTAGAGCTAAAGAAGGAGTGACAATAATGTTGAAGGATAAGTTATGGCAGGAAGAGAAGGAATATAAATGTATAAATTCAAGGATTATGTGGAGTAAAATAAGGGTTGGATGTGAAAAGTGGGTTATAGTAAGTGTTTATGAACCTGGAGAAGAGAGATTTTGGGAAATGTTGAGTGAGTGTGTGGGGAGTTTTGAACCAAGTGAGAGAGTACTTGTGGTTGGGGATCTCAATGCTAAAGCTGTAAAAATGTTGTGGAGGAAGTAGTAGATAAATTTGGGGTGCCAGGGGTAAATGAAAATATGGAGCATGGTGGCTAAAGCTCTCTCTTCACACGACGAGGGTCTGCGTTCGATTCCCTGCGCGGGTAGAAACATTGGGCGTTTCTTTACACCGGTTGTCTATGTTCACCCATCAGTAAAATGGGTACCTGGGAGTTAGTCGACTGGTGTGGGTCGCATCCTGGGACAAGGACCTAATTTGCCCGAAATGCTCAGCATAACAAGGTGCTTTCTATATAGTAGTATGTCATTGATGTCAGCTAGGCCTGTATACCATGTACATGTAGTAAATAATAAATATTATATTATTATTATTATTATTATTATTATTATTAAGAAATACATGTTTTATGAAAAAGAGGATAAGTATACAAGATATGATATAGTACGAAATGAAAGTAGTTTGTTAGATTATGTATCGGTGGATAAAAGGTTGATGGGTAGGCTTCAAGATGTACATGTTTATAGAGGGGCAACGGATATATCGGATCATTATCTAGTTGTAGCTACAGTAAGAGTAAGAGGTAGATGGAACAAAAGGAAAATGGCAACAGTAAGTAAGAGAGAGGTGAAAGTTTTATAAACTAAGGGAAGAGGAAGTTAGGGTGAGATATAAGCAACTATTGGCAGAAAGGTGGGCTTGTGCAAGTATGGGTAATGGGGGGGGGGTTGAAGAGGGATGGAATAGCTCTAGAAATGCAGTATTAGAATGTGGGGCAGAAGTCTGTGGCTATAGGAGGGTGGGTGCAGGAGGAAAGAGGAGTGATTAGTAAAATGAGGTAAAGGGAGCGATAAAAGAGAAAAAGGTAGCTTATGAGAGGTTTTTACAAAGCAGAAGTGATATAAGAAGGGCAGAGTATAAGGAGAGTAAAAGAAAAGTGAAGAGAGTGGTGAGCTAGTGAAAAAGTAGAGCAAATGATAGAGTGGGAGAGACACTGTCAAGAAATTTTGCTGAGAATAAGAATTTTTTTTTGAGTTAAACAAGTTAAGAAAACCTAAAAAACAAATGGATTTGTCAGTTAAAAACAAAGTAGGAGAGTTAGTAGATGGGGAGTTGGAGGTATTGGGTAGATGGCGGGAATATTTTGAGGAACTTTTAAATGTCGATGAATAAAGGGAGGCAGTAATTTCATGCACTGGCCAGGGAGATATAACCTCTTTTAGGAGTGAAGAAGAGCAGGATGGTTGTGTGGGGGAGGTGCGTGAGGCATTACTTAGAATGAAAGGGGGTAAAGCAGTTGGAACTGACGGGATCATGACAGAAATGTTAAAAGCAGGGGGAGATTTAGTGTTGGCATCACACATACCAGCCTGTTTCAGAATCAGTGTTACTTCAAAGCACCCAAACATTTCTTCAAAAGGCCCGTAGCATCTTACGAAAATCAGAGCAAGGCAAAACTGCTGAAACTTTTACCAGGTCAACAGAAACCAGCACGCCTGTATGGCCTTTCTAAGACACATAAGCTTGGCATCCCTCTACGTCCTATCACTTCAGGCATAGGGTGTGCACCACACAGATTAGCTTGCCACCTTGCCAAATACCTATCAGCACTTCTGGGCACCATCAGTCAAGCCCACCTCAAACACTCAGGTGACCTTCTCTGTCGAATTTCCAACATGAATGTTAAAAACAAAAGCATGGCTTCCATCGATGTCACAGCCCTCTTTACCAACGTTCCTACTGATGCTGCAATAAACATTCTGAGACAAAGGCTCACTGAAAACCACGACCTCCCTTTACGTCTTCTAGATTTCATCAGTCTAGTGGATCTGTGTGTTAATTTCAACTTCTTCAAGTATCAGGTCAACTGTTACAAACAAAGGTTTGGGATGGCAATGGGCAGCCCGCTCAGTGCTATGCTTGCCAATCTCTTCATGGAAAACCTAGACACAGAAATTCAGCACCCTCATTCCCAACACCGTTACCTGGCTAAGATACGTTGATGATATATTGGTTTTCTATCCGAGACGTCTCAATATCCAGGCCCTCCTCAACAATATCAATGCAGCCGAACCACCAATAAAGTTTACACTTGAACTCGAAAAAGATGGCAAACTTCTTTCCTCGACGTCCTCCTGTGCAGATCTCCCGACAGTGACAAACTTCTCTTCAAAGTGTATAGAAAACCTACCAACAAGGACGATCTTATACACTTCTACTCACACCAAGACACCCGCACTAAAAGAGGAGTCCTCACTGGCTTCTTCTTGAGAGCTCTTCGCATCTCCAACCTTTGTTTTCTTGAAGAAGAATGTATCTACATAACACAAGCCTTTACAAGTCTTCATTTTCCATCTTTCTTCATCTGGGATTGCAGACTCAAGGCACAAGCTATCCTCAACACACCGCCCATCGAAAAGCCCTCTAAGCAGTTCATAGTGCTCCCATGTGCTGATGTTGACACAATATTCGCAGGGCACTTGCTAATTCAATACATCAACAGTACGCTGCTATCCTATTCTATATGACAGTTACATCGTTGGAACAAAAATCTAACTGTTTCCAGATAATATTCCATCACACAGGATAGAGCTCTTACAAGATGTTAAAATTTGTTTTCCTAAGCTGGGAGACTTCGGTAGAGCAATGAGAATATAGTCAAGTATTCAGTAAAGATTTATCAGGCGCGGCAGCTTTAAAGGTTTCCTGCCAGCATACCTGGAGTTACTATTACTTGGTCACTGTCATCTCTCAGGATAACTTATCCCATACACAACAGAAATGGATTTTTTATGAATACATCTCCATCATCCCAGCGCGGGGGGCAAGAGAAATTATACATAGGAGACAAAGGGGAGGGAATGGGGAATCTGGATGTTATATTTAACTGTAGAGACAGCAGAGAGAGGGAAAGCAGACGAGAACTTTGGATGACATACTATATCTAACCACATACATTAGTAGATAACAAAGCAGATTCATTACATACATAAGAATATATGGCGCTAGCCTCGTAACATCATCTTTTAATTATTTTGATAATGTTAAAAAAACGGGATACATCATACCGGTTGTTGTTGACGAATTGCTGATGGCACCACAGTATCACTAATTTTACCCACTTACACTCTCACACTCAGTCATCCACCGTTACCTTGACCACCACACCAGGACCGCCTTCCATACAAAAGTTGCCTTAACACTTCTCGAATCTGACAGGTAAATAACTTGCTAAACGCTTACTTATGGCCGTGCATATTCATGATGCCTATTGTACATATATCTGTTTGAATGTCAGCTGTGTTGCTGACTGGACGCCACTCAAATTCTGGTATCATCGGCGAAGGATAATACGAAGGTATGATTAATGCTCTTGACTATGCCATATATACTGTAAGGATGACAAACAGAAGCGAGGGAAGTACTGTGCCTTGAAGAACAAAGGTTTCCACGATGGACGCCTCCTATTTCACTCTGTTTACTATTACTATGCGAATTCTATTTGTTAAGAAGTTAAATATCCTCGATATCTACGATATCCTCGATGCCCTACTACAGTCTCCAGGCTTAAGCCTACACAGTGCATTACCTCATCCTGTATGATGGAATATGACAGGTAAACATACCTAGCTTTTGTTACCTCCTTGTAGCTGTCATCTCTCAGCTCCTCCCTTATTCTCTCTACACTATTCCCTTAGCTCCCCTTCACTCTCACTACACTATTCTCTCAGCTCCTGCCTCATTTTCTCTCCAGTATCTCCTAGCGCCTCCCTCATTCTCTGCACTATTCTCTTAGTTTCCTTTGAAATCCTTTTCATCCACCTTCCTTTAATAACTCAGACTTTTTCCTCCCATGTATCTCTTCCGCCTTTCACCATTTCTTACTCCCCTTCCCCATCCTTACCCCATCTTTCACTCACCTTCCCCATAATTTCTCCATCCCTTTCCCATCTTTTCCCTTCCTTTTCTCCCCTTCCACCATCACTTTTACGTTCCTTTCTATACCTTCCCCATCACTTAGATTTCATTTACTTTCTGGCCGTCCCCACTCTTTCTCCTCAACGTCCCATTTCTTCTTCCTTCTCTTCCCCCAACTTTCCTCTTCCCTTACTCTTCTTCCGCCCCATCCTTAACTTTGATCTTCCTTTAATGTCACTGCGCCCGTTTCCTATCTTGGTATGTCTTCCCTTCCCTCTACCCAACGTTTCTCTGCCTCACAAATATGTCATGTGTCTCCTCCATTAAAAAGCACCTCGCCGCCTGGTAGATGTTATCTGCCGTGTGAGAGGTTAACTAGACGATGCTTCGCTCAGATAAACACCACAACACTCGCCACACACAGTTGCCATTACTGAGGCTCAACGTGGAGACACTGTCATGACCAGTCAGCAACACGACACTTCCTTGTGATGGTACCTGGGGTCTGCTTACCTGTTGTTGATTCGGGGGGATGGGGGGTCATCGCTGCGGTCCAATCCTAGACCATGCCTCCTAGTTAATGAAATGATGAGTCAGGCTGTTCGTGCTAGCAGCACGTAGCTCAACGGCACTACAGCCCGGCTCATCAAAAACTGACTCTAGGACTCGAAGACAGTTAAGAGTCTGATGGTAATATTAGTTTATATATACGCTCAATATATATATACACAATAACACATCTGAAGTACTACATTTTTAAGGAATACAGTTGAAGTTCCTTCGACTGTATTCTTTGAAATTTAGGCGAAAAAGGAACCTGAAGTGTACCTGGAGAGTGTTCCGAGGATGAACGCCCTCGGTGGGTGGCCTGATTAACCAGGTTTTTGGTGATAGCCGCACGACGTTTAACGTAAGCACCAGAACCCAGCTGACAGTGAGTGACTTGAGACAATCCTAGAGGGACTAGTGTCAAACCTGCACACCCGACACTTCGTGTGAAAGGAAGACGAGTACACTAGAAGAAAACTCACCGAGTGTTCGACGTCCCTGATTCGTCAACGCCCTCCTTCCGTGCATAAGGGAAACTACAAATAAAACTGGTTGTCTTCCTGACCAACCGGGCTGTTAGTAAGTTGGACCGTGTGCTGCCAGGATTAACAGCCTGGTTGATCAGGCCTTGATCCACTGCGAAGCTCGGTTAGGACTGGGCCGCGGCGGCGTTGATCCCTGGAAGCATCCTTCAGATTTTGCCGCCGAAACGGCTAGTGTATTATGCACCTCATATCTTTGATATACCTTTGATATACCTTTGAAGAGTTTCGAGAGTATCTACTCTCTGAGCCCGGCCATGGGCCAGGCTCGTCTGGTGCTTGCCTGGTCAACCAGGCTGTTGCTGCTGGAGGCCCGCTGCCCCACATATCCATCACAGCCTGGTTGATCTGGCACCTGGTGAAGATATTTGTCCAGTTTTCTCTTGAAGGCTTCTACACTGGTTCCAGCCGTGTTTCGGATATCTTCTGGTAAGATGTTGAATAGTCTGGGACCCCGGATGTTAATACAGTGCTCCCGTATTGTCCCCACCGCACCCCTGCTCCTCACTGGGTTTATTTTACACTTTCTCCCATATCTCTCACTCCAGTATGTTGTTATGGCAGTGTGCAGATTTGGGACCAGGCCCTCAAGTACTTTCCATGTATATATTATCATGTATCTCTCTCTCCTCCGCTCCAATGAGTACATGTTCAAGACTTGAAGGCGTTCCCAATAATTTAGATGTTTCAATGGCTCAATGTGAGCCGTAAACGATCTCTGGATTTGTTCCAGCTCTGCTATTTCTCCTGCCCTGAACGGGGCCGTCAGCACTGAGCAGTATTCTAAGTGAGGGAGCACTAGCGATTTGAATAGTGTCACCATCGGCATTATTTCCCTTGTTTTGAAAGTTCTCAATACCCACCCCGTCATCTTCCTGGCTGTTGTGATCTTTGTCTTGTTATGGTCTTTAAACGACAGATCAGCAGACATAATTATTCCCAAGTCCTTTACGTGTTCCTTTCGTTCTATGTGGTGACCCTCTTGCGTTTTGTATATAGTGTTCCTTTTGAGTTCTTCATTTTTTCCATACCTAAGCAGCTGAAACTTATCACCATTGAACGTCATGTTGTTCTCCACTGCCCATTGGAAGACCTTGCTTATGTCCTCCTGTAATTTTTCAGTGTCCTCTACCGTAGTGACTTTCATGCTTATTTTAGTGTCATCTGCAAATGATGATACAAAAGTGTGCTGGGTGTTTTTATCTATGTCTGCTATGAGGATGAGAAACAGCAGAGGCGCCAGGACAGTGCCTTGGGGCACTGAGCTTTTGACCTCGCTGATGCTGGATCTTGCTGACAGCAGGGGAAAGGGCTAGGAACTACGAACTCAAAAGGGTTAACTTGTAGCGGTCCTAGTAGTGAGGGAGAAGCCTGGGGCATAGCGCTCATTAACAGAACTACAACTAGAGAGTATATATCTACAATTTATGTCTTATCTGTTGCAAGTAATTTTTAGATATTTTCTTAATATGTTTGATATAATTTTTCGTTAAGATACCTTGACACATGACATAGATTATTATACTACCTACCTGGAGGGTATTCCGGGGGTCAACGCCCCCGCGGCCCGGTCCACGACCAGGCCTCCCGGTGGATAAGGGCCTGATCAACGCTTACCTACGTTCATGCTATGATAATGAGTTATAGATCTACTCGGGATTTTGTCTTCCATTAACTTCTCTCATATTCCTAATACCTGACACAGATTCCTAAGCTACATTCTAAATGGTTTCTTTCAGGGTACTTTGGCTAATTTATTAACTTTAGGTCTTCTGAAGAATAGAACAGTTCCCATTTGAGGGTTCATTTCGAATTACTTTTTTAAATGTTAGTAGATCATCACGGTACCCAATAGACTGCCTACCTGTAAACAGTGTAGGGAACAATCGCCTTTTCTGGTTGATAGCCTGATAGTCAGGCTTTTTACCTATTTGTTTATTCTGAGCCATCGTCCCTGCGCCCCGGCCTCACACCAGGCTACCTGCTTGATGGCCTAATATGTAAAGCTATACACACACAACCCGCACATATAAAAGAGAGGAGCTTACGACGACGTTTCGGCCCGACTTGGACCATTTACAAAGTCACACTAACACACAAAGACGGGGAAGTGGTATTTATAGGCCTATAAATACCACTTCCCCGTCTTTGTGTGTTAGTGTGACTGACTTTGTAAATGGTCCAAGTCGGGCAAACGTCGTCGTAAGCTCTCTTTATATGTGCGGGTTTGTTATTGTTCCAGTCACGGTATTGTGTCTTTTGTTATTTATGTAAAGCTATTCGTACCAGGTGCACACATTTTGTCGTAGACAACGCAGCCCGGCTCATATACATAAGGCAAATAAATTATCCTCTTAAGAAGGTACTTTCCTATATATATATATATATATATATATATATATATATATATATATATATATATATATATATATATATATATTCTCCATGGGGAAGTGGAATAGAATTCTTCCTCCGTAAGCCATGCGTGTCGTAAGAGGCGACTAAAATGCTGGGAGCAAGGGGCTAGTAACCCTTCTCCTGTATATATTACTAAATGTAAAAGGAGAAACTTTCGTTTTTCCTTTGGGCCACCCTGCCTCAGTGGGAAACGCCGACGTGTTGAAAGAAAGAATATATATATATATATATATATATATATATATATATATATATATATATATATATATATATATATATATATATATATATATATAAAGATAAGGTGTTAAAACGTTCTTGGCCTTTTAAAGTTACCGAGTTATCTCTTATCTCTTAGTGCACTTTTTGCCTGTCTGTTTTTCAGTGGGAGTATTTTGCCCACCTACCGAGCCTCTTGTTCACATAAGGAATAATTTCAGTGAGTAGATCTAGAAACAAGCCTATCAGTATTTTCCGGGTTTGAACTATGAGGTACCTTACTTGCCTCTACTCAAGAGAGAATTTAAGGAATCTTGATGTGCCCAATGATTTGCATGTCTGACAAAATTTTTATTGGCAGTGAAAGTTCTCTGCGAGCTTTCTGATTTACAATGTTACTTGCCTTAAACTGAGTTGTTAGTGTACAGAAATCTTTCACTGTTGGGAGTGCAAATGCCTTCAAGTGTGTACTCACTAGTTTGGTCTACTTGCAGCTGACTCCGGGGGCATCACACCCAGCATGTTATAGCAACCTGCAGATTTGGCACTAGGCCCTCAAATACCTTTCACATGCATATTATTATGATGTACCTTTTTCTCTCCTCCTTTCCAGTGAGCATATTTAGGAATCTGAGGGGTTCCCAGAAATTTACTGGTTGATGACCTGATCAATCAGGCTGTTGATGTTAGGCTAAGTGAGACTAACAGGCAGCCTAAAAACTGTAGGTGCCATAGCTGGATTTGTCAAGAACTACCCAAGTATCCTTGTTTCAAAGATTCTTATTATCCAGCCTATTATTTTCCTTGTTGTTGTGAAAATAACACTGGTGTAATTCTTGAATGTAAAATTTTTCGTTTCGTTCTCGTTACTCTAAAGTTCCTTACATTTTCTTCAGCTCTACTGAATGAACTTTGTAGTGTACCAAGTTTAAAGTAGTTCAGCTTAGGCTTTTTTTTTTTTAATCTACTCAACAAAAAAAACTTTAACACGGCACATCTAGTCTCCACTGCCCAATTACATTTAAACCTTCATTAAGGTAACATGCACAATTACAGAATTTTTTAGTTTAATTAATTTAGGCACTGGGAAAAAATTCTTTAAAAAACCTTGGCCATCCCGGCTAGCGTGGATATCTAATAAATTATGTGGCAACTCCTTTATAGGCCTGGCACCATGTGACAAACTCGTCCACAGACTGAACACCAACTGACAACTGATCACCCATCCAATCAGGAAACAATGACAACAAGAAAAACAGCGAATAAATAATTATGCACACAGTCGTGCTTTGCACAATATGTCAAGTAAAAGCAGACTACCCCAGTTAAGTCATGAACCAGACGTGCTCTACAAAAGCATATGCAGAATACATTAGCCTAACCTAAAATCAGGGGCCACCGTGAAACGCTGTTCTCAATGGCACGATACTCAACCCAACATTTTTTTTTGTATTCTCATCTCTGACATTTACATAGATAAATTTATAGTTGATACATATCATTCTTTTCAGACCACCCTAGATCTGTACGAGAGAAGCAGCCCTCGACTACACCAAACCTTGATGCCGATGAAAGCTAATTATTTCAGTAGGCTATTAAAAACAATATGACGTTCAACTAGGAGACCTTTTCAGCTGCACAGCAGGGTTGTTGTGTCTAGGCGAAATTGGCACCAGCTGTCTGGCTTATCTGGCCGTCACCCAGCAGGCCGGGGCCGGATAAGAGCACGGATCGAAGGGTGAGGGAGGAGGGGTGGCGCTCCAAGACGGAACATCAAGGAAGATTCAAGATAGGTAGGTAGATGGGAGGGGGTAACAAGAGGGCACTGTCTATTGCTGAGCACAAAGGCGGACACCGTGGAAGTTTAGTAGGGCGGCTGTCATGCCCGACTATGTTCAAGTGTATGAGATACAGAGCAGCTTCCTGCAGCCCTCCTACCCACTTAGCGTGTCGCCCAGCCCACTTATAGTGACGCCTTCGCCCACTTTGCGTGACGATGGGCAAGGCTCAACTGGCTATCGAGAGGGCTTGATGACGGGATCTGCGACTATAAAGTGATTACCTAATGCGCGAGGCTCCCAACATCCAGACTTGCAGACGCCATTCTGTGTTATGGCACCAACCACCACACACTCTATCACTACACTCTTTCACTTCCACCACAACACACTATCACAGCACTTTCCTCCACTACCACTACAAAGCACTCCATCACAACACTCCAACAAAACCACAAGTCGCTCCATCACAACACACTCGTCCACTACCACCACCATTAAGCACTCCATCACAACACTCCAACAAAACCACAAGTCGCTCCATCACAACACACTCGTCCACTACCACCATCACAAAGCACTCCATCATAACACACCCCACCATTATCTCAATTACTGACTACCACTGCAGTCCTACACTTTTAACACACTGTATTCTTCCACTACCAAAAGTCCTCCATTATCCTCAGTTTCCACTACAATCCTCCATTACCATCACAATCCTCCACCGCTACCACAATCCCCCAAGAGCAAAGGTAAGCTAAAATCACTAGAAGAGATAAAGATCATGGGACATCAGAATATTCAGAGGACTGGATAGAGTGGATAGGGACAGAACTGTTTGAGATGCGAGGAGACGGAGGCAGGTTACACAGATGGCAACCAATAACGATACAAGGCGTTAGGAAGCCCCTTGTCTATGGAAGACATTAGAGGAAGAAATGGATACTTTTGATACCTTTGATGAGTTCCGGCCTTGGGCCAGGCTCGTTTGGCTGTTGCTACTGGTGGCTCGCCCGCTGACCCACATATCTACCACAGCCTGATTGATATGGCTTGTGGAAAACACTTTACATAGCTTCGGGAAAAGGCATGGCCATGCCCTGGAGGTTAGAGATCAGTAAAACCGGTTGATAAGAGCTGAGAAGCGAGGTCAAAGGCTATGATTAAATTAAAGCAAACACAACTAGATGAGTTTAATTAGGTGAATACCAATCACCATAATCCACCAATGTAGGAAACTCTGGAAAGGTGACAGGTAAACCACTACCTGGGTTACTACACCAGGCCACTGACTGCGCTGCCTACCTGGCACTGATATAAGCACATGCTGGGTCTTAAAGTGATCAAAAAACACCAGTCACACTACACTGCACACCAACAAGACCACATCTCGACAAGTGAAACAGCACCGCGGGCCAACGAGACCGCACCGCGGGCCAGCGAGACCGCACCGCGGGCCAGCGAGACCGCACCGCGGGCCAGCGAAATCCGGAAACGCCGCGAGGTATACCACACAGTCCTCCATTATTACTACAGTAGAATTATCCTGTTACAAACACTTCTTCACCACCGCTACACCATCACACCACTACAACACCTTCACCACCACAACACCATCACACCTTCACCACCACAACACCATCACACCTTCACCACCACAACACCATCACACCTTCACCACCACAACACCTTCACACCTTCACCACCACAACACCATCACACCTTCACCACCACAACACCATCACACCTTCACCACCACAACACCTTCACACCTTCACCACCACAACACCATCACACCTTCACCACCGCTACACCATCACACCTTCACCACCACAACACCATCACACCTTCACCACAACACCATCACACCACCACAACACCTTCACCACCACAACACCTTCACCACCACAACACCATCACACCACCACAACACCTTCACCACCACAAAACCTTCACCACCACAACACCATCACACCTTCACCACTGCTACACCATCACACCTTTTCCACTGCTACACCATCACACCTTTTCCACCGCTACACCATCACACCACCACCATTACACCATTAAACCTTTACCACTGCTACACCATCACACCTTCACCACTGCTACACCATCACACCTTTTCCACCGCTACACCATCACACCTTCACCACTGCTACATCATCAAACCTTCACCACAGCTACACCATCACACCACCACCATTACACCATTAAACCTTTACCACTGCTACACCATCACACCTTCACCACTGCTACACCATCAAACCTTCACCACTGCTACATCATCAAACCTTTACCACAGCTACACCATCAAACCTTCACCACTGTTACACCATCACCATTACACCATCAAACCTTCACCACTGCTACACCATCACACCACCACCATTACACCATCAAACCTTCACCACTGCTACACCATCAAACCTTCACCACTGTTACACCATCACTCCTTCACCACTGCTATACCATCCATCACTCCTTCACCAGTGCGACAATACCAAGCCTTTACCACCATAGGTTACCTTTCATCACCATACACTCCACCACACTGTTATCTTCTACCACCGCACTCACCAGTTCTATATAACTACTTCATCACATAATCCTTAAGCACCATTACACACTACCCTCACCATCATACTGTTATTAACCTCCATCACTATTCTATCATCACTTCAACACACCCATTCCACCGCACCACCATACTGATATCCTTCATCGCTACTACACCATTACTTCAGCACACCCTAACCTCCACTCTCCCGTACACCCATTCCTCCCCTAACACATGGACCACTCTCCCGTACACCCATTCCTCCCCTAACACATGGACCACTCTCCCGTACACCCATTCCTCCCCTAACACATGGACCACTCTCCCGTACACCCATTCCTCACCTAACACATGGACCACTCTCCCGTACACCCATTCCTCCCCTAACACATGGCAAGTATCAGGAGAACAACACCTCGAAAACATGAACACAGTAACAGAAAGGAACCTGAAAGTGTGCTATAGCAATGCAGATGGGGTAACAAATAAGAGTCGTGAATAGAAAGAGCGAATAGTGCAGGTGATTACAGTGGCGGTTTTCCCAAAAGAATATCAAGTAATGAGAATGGACAGAGGAAACAGAGCAGGTGAAGGACTAGCGCTGCTGATCAGGGATCAGTGGATATTTGACAAGATGAATGTAATAAACGGAGAGGGGTCGAATGACTACATAACTGGGGGGATGCAAGGTAATAATAATGATGTACAACCCAACCAACACTCAACAGAAAGAGACCAAGACAGGAATATGAGAACAACAGAGCAATGTTGGCCACAATAGTAAAAGTAGCTAGAGGAGCCCCACATAGGGTGTCCCGTGGCATGGTTGGTAGCACACTCGGCTCATATACCGAGTGTCCAGGGTCGATCCCCGGCCGGGTGAAAAAGTTGGCCATGTTTCCTTACACCTGCTGCCCCTGTTCACCAAGCAGTAAGTAGGTACCTGGGTGTTAGTCGACAGTTGAGGGTCGCATCCTAGCGGAAGGGGGGGGGGAGGGGAACTAATCTGTGTAAAAAAAAAATAGGCAATGCAAAGCTACTGGAAGACTTCAACCATAATGAAACACTGTGAAAGTATAGAGCCACAGGGACACCCGGAAACGTGTACAGTTAAGCTGTTGGGAAGTGGTGATAAACTTCGTGTCAACATGTCAGGAACACAACTAGGGAAAGGTGACAAACCAGCGAGGCTGTACCTTGTATTCACCCTAAGTGGCTTTGATATAGGGAACATCAAATATGAGAGGCCCCTTGATGTTTGCGACCACACAGTGCCGAGGTTTGAATACCTTGTGGAAGGGAACGTCCATAAAGGCAATTACCAAAAAACCTCTGGCTATAAACAAGATAGCACTGAACGAGTTCTTTAAAGCAATTCCTGACCAGCAGGGCTGTGATTCGTACACTGGACTGCATGTGGCCAGCAGTAACAGCCTGGTTGATAAGGTCTAGGTCCACCGAGAGGCCTGGTCTGGGACCGGGCCACGAGGGCACTAACCCCAGAAAGCATGCTTTAGGTATTGTTTAGCAACTGAAATCTGTCCTCGATGAACTTCATGTTATTGTCTGTGGCCTCCTGGAATAAATAATCTAGAACTACTTGAATATTTCATAACATTCACAACCTGGCTGATCTGTTACATTCACCATGTATTACAATCATGGAAGAGCGTTAAACCCGTACAGATCATCCGGCGCTTGGGAAACTTATACCTGAAGTTTACTTGTATATAATTTGGGTTGTCAGTACCTCCACGGCCCGGCCCCCGGACCTCCGAGTAGACTGCCTGCGTCATTACTGCATGTAGTTCAAGCGTTGGCACCAGTGCCCAGCCGCTGCCAAAGAAATGATTTGTTGAACCTATTAAGGTGATCAAGTGAGATCCAAGAAAGGAGACAGCGGCTCCAACTCACCGGATTAAGAGCCCTCACCAGCAATGAATCCCTCCCCCCCCCTTAACATATAGTGCTTCAATTTCTGTTTGAAACCTTGTATCTTTGTTCCGGCAACATTTACCTTTGAAGAGTTTCGAGAGTTTCTCCATTCTCGGAGCCCGGCCATGGGCCAGGCTCGTCTGATGCTTGCCTGGTCAACCAGGCTGTTGCTGCTGGAGGCCCGCTGCCCCACATATCCGTCACAGTCTGGTTGATCTGGCACCTGTTGAAGATACTTGTCCAGTTTCCTCTTGAAGGCTTCTACACTTGTCCCAGCCGTGTTTCTGATATCTTCTGGAAAGATGTTGAATAGTCTGGGACCCCGGATGTTGATACAGTGCTCCCTTATTGTCCCCACCGCGCCCCTGCTCCTCACTGGGTTTATTTTACACTTCCTCCCATATCTCTCACTCCAGTATGTTGTTATGGCAGTGTGCAGATTTGGGACCAGGCCCTCGAGTACTTTTCAGGTATATATTATCATGTATCTCTCTCTCCTCCGCTCCAATGAGTACATGTTCAAGACTTGAAGGCATTCCCAATAATTTAACTGTTTCACTGGCTCAATGTGAGCCGTAAACGATCTCTGTATTTGTTCCAGCTCTGATATTTCTCCTGCTTTGAACGGGGCCATCAGCACTGAGCAGTATTCTAAGTGGGGGAGCACTAGCGATTTGAAGAGTGTCACCATCGGCATTATTTCCGTTGTTTTGAAAGTTCTCAATACCCACCCCGTCATCTTCCTGGCTGTTGTGATCTTTGTCTTGTTATGGTCTTTAAAAGAAAGATCAGCAGACATAATTATTCCCAAGTCCTTTACGTGTTCCTTTCGTTCTATTTGGTGACCCTCTTGAGCTTTGTATATAGTGTTCTTTTTGAGTTCTTCATTTTTTCCATACCTAAGCAGCTGAAACTTATCACCATTGAACGTCATGTTGTTCTCCACTGTCCACTGCCCTCTATCATAGTGACTTTCATGCTTATTTTAGTGTCATCTACAAATGATGATACAAAGGTGTGCCGTGTGTTTTTATCTATGTCTGTTATGAGGATGAGAAACAGCAGAGATGCCAGGACGGTGCCTTGGAGCACTGAGCTTTTGACCTCGATGATGCTGGATCTTGCCCTGTTCACTACTACTTTTTGTGTTCTGTGTGTTAGAAACTCGAAAATCCATCTGCCTACCTTCCCCGTAATGCCTATGGCTCTCATTTTGTGCGCTATCACTCCATGATCGCATTTGTCAAACGCCCTTGCAAAATATGTGTAAATCACATCTGCGTTTTGGTCGTCCTCCAATGCCTCCGTAATTCTGTCATAATGGTTCAGCAGCTGTGACAGGCATGATCGTCCTGCTCTAAAGCCATGCTGGTTCGGGTTATGTTGGTTATGCTGGTCCACGAACTTTGTAATCTGCCGTCTCATCACTCTTTCAAAGATTTTTATGATGTGAGAAGTGAGGGCTACTGATATATACCTTTACCTTTGATATACCTTTGAAGAGTTTCGAGAGTATCTACTCTCTGAGCCCGGCCATGGGCCAGGCCCGTCTGGTGCTTGCCTGGTCAACCAGGCTGTTGCTGCTGGAGGCCCGCTGCCCCACATATCCATCACAGCCTGGTTGATCTGGCACCTGGTGAAGATATTTGTCCAGTTTCCTCTTGAAGGCTTCTACACTGGTTCCAGCCGTGTTTCGGATATCTTCTGGTAAGATGTTGAATAGTCTGGGACCCCGGATGTTAATACAGTGCTCTACTATCTCCCTTATGCAAAGGAGCTATGTCTGCACTATTTAAGGCCTCTGGTATTTCACCTAGATCTAAGCTCTTTCTCCAAAGAACACTAAGGGCTCTTGCTAATGGAACTTTGCACTTCTTTATAAATAAAACATTCCATGAATCTGGTCCAGGTGCTGAGTGAGTGGGCATGTTGTCCATTTCTTTTTCCAAATCTATGGGATTTGTACTAATGTTGGTTAGGTGGTCTGTGCGGCCTTCTGCTGGAGTGAAAAATATTTCTTACCTTGCTGTCATTTAGTGGGTTGCTGAACACCGACTCATACTGTTCTTTTAGGATTTCACTCATTTCCTGTTCATCGTCAGTATACGAATATCCTCTCAATAATGGTCCAATTCTATAGGGAGTTCTTAGCTTGGATTTTGCATAGGAATAGAAATATTTTGGGTTTCTTGCAATATTGCAGTGGCTCTCTGCCTCGCTGCCCCAATTCACATAGAATATACGTGTACTTGCTGCAATGCGCATGCCGACCAATATGGTCTACACGGTGTTAACTGCTCCTAAACCAAGGGCTGGCATGCAAGACACAATGAAGACAACGACATCATAAAGGGAAGCCATGCTACAACTGGATGCCCAAACGAGAAAGAGTCCCGATCACTAGCAGCCAACAACGCTCAGAACCCCACACACCGTCCCGACGGGATCACCATTTATCCTTGGAAGATTGGCAAGGATTGGACTATACCTGCGTGTGGACTCTGACACCTGATACCTACATTCATTACAGTATCGGGCGACAGAGAGGAGCTTCTGATCACAGGGAGGAGTACAAGATCGGCAAGTACAGAGACATAAGCCAAAAGTATCAATTTGTCCCAGTGGGATCAGAGACCTTGGGATAATGAGGAAAAATTCACCACACGTTTCCTTAAAGAATTGAGTTCCAGACTCATCGACACCACCAAGGACCCGAGGGCGGCCACTTTCATGTTCCAGGGCTTCAGCGTGGCCATCCAGAGGGGAAATGCTTGCTGTGTATTTGGCTCGTGTCTGGCTTCGGAGGAGCTGGAGGAGATTCATAATCTTTGATATATTGTACCAATGTATTCATGTTTGTGTTTTTTTGTCAATATATTCAGTCTATAAATAAAGTTCACATAGAATATAGAATATAGGGATGGTAGGAGAAGAAAATATTCAAACAGCTTAATGGGGAACCTAGAACCTTGAGTTTTCCCTGAAGTACGTTTATTCTCTTCTCTGAGGATGAAGGTCTCCAGTCCAGTTCTAGAGGTGGTACCTCCCTATATTTTATATATAGTATCATAACCACGAACAAGTGGTATTTAATCAATAACAACACTACAACTAGCTGGGGGATCGAACCCGTGTTGTTTTAGCCCGCCTTATGGTGAGCGAAAATTCACGACGCTCTAAAACACTGGATCACACAATCCTACAAACAACTTGAGCCTAGCGAACTAGTCTTGCTTCAAGTTGCGAGGACATACGATGGTGTGGGTGCCTCAGAGCTAATTTCATTCTACTCCCCGGCTAGTCGCAATGTTGTTATTGATTAAATACCACTTGTTCGTGGTTACAATACTGTATATAGTGCTTGTGGAGGTTAGTACACCAAACGGGGAGTAGAATGAAATTAGCTCTGAGGCACCCACACCATCGTATGTCCTCGCAACTTGAAGCAAGCCTAGTTTGCTAGGCTCAAGTTGTTTGTAAGATTGTATGGTCCAGTAGGTTAGAGCGTCGTGAATTTTTGCTCACCATGAGGCGGGCTAAAACAACACAGGTTCGATCCCCCGGCTAGTCGCAGTGTTGTTATTGATTATATATATATATATATATATATATATATATTAGGTATCTCTCTAGAGACTACATTCCAGGTGATTTCCGAGTTCACAGTATGTTAGATGTCATATTGACTCTATGCTGGCAATAAATGCTCCCTGTACATTTACCATCTGTGATATCTCTTCTACGTTGATTGACCAGGTCATCAACAATGGAGCCTTTGATATACTTTTACCTTTGATGAGTTCCCAGAGTTTTTCTACTCCCGGAGCCCGACCATGGGCCAAGGCTCGTCTTGCGCCTGCCTGGTCAACCAGACTTGCTATTGGTGGCCTGCAACCCCGGGAAAGGAACAATGATCCACGGAACTAACAACATGTAGATGCATCAAGGAACCTAAAGTGCGTCATGGCACACCACGGGTTTGGCAACCATTATATTCAGTCTTGTTCGTACATCATTAGGAAGGAACATGGAACATGTTTCACCCACTTGTCAGAAACATTTTAATTTGTTGCTTAAATACAAACAAAATTTAGCGAGGGACTGGAGAGGTGAGCGAGACAACAAGGTCAGGCACAAGAAGCGTCTGCCGACACGTGTGCATTTATATACACATGACAAATAATGACCTGTTCTATTGGTAATGCACCTGGGCTTGGGTTTAGGAAGTCTTACAGAACCTAACTAGCACAAAATAGGAGGTTTACCTAGAGATGACTTCAGGTAGCTTGAGAACATACCTACAAACCACCAGGAAGTTACCTGGAGATGATTTCAGGAGACAGCCTGGGAGAACATATCTAGCACCCCCAACAGGTTGCCAACTGACTCAATGATATTGCTAACAATTTACGTGCAACGGATTATCGAGTCTAAGACCATATTCCCAAGAAGACATGTTAACAATAAAGCAGGTTAACTAGAAGACACAAGATAATGGCTGTTGAGCAGGAAGTTCTTCAGCAGGTAAGTAAGCAAGGAAGCAGGTGAGCAGAGGCAGGTAACTGTCATGTGGAGAGTACTGCTGGCGAGACTGTAGGCCTGGGGCGGCGAGAGGTAAGCAGACGACCACTGGAGTCCCACTTCTCGAATACAACCCTACATCATACAACCCTACATCATACAACCCACCACAAACTACACCACACCACACCTCGCACTACCCACCATAACACAACCCACCACCCACTACACCGACAACACCTACCATCCACAACACCATATACCAGCTACCACACTACACCACACATCCTCACTATAACTGTGGTGGCAATCTACAGTGTGGTCGCATCACAGCTCTCATTGATTTTTTCCCTGTGATAAGCGACAGTCTCACTCCTCGTTATTACCTCTATTGTCGTCTCCAACACTTTCTACAATTTACAATCTGTAATATCACGCTGCAATAGTTATTTATGATAATCTAAACTTATTATTAATATTTATGCTAATTGTAATGTAGTATTATTCCTTTTATCAATATTCAAATTTGATTTATTTGTTAAGTTTGTTACTAATATTATTATTAATGCTGGTATTGTTATTATTATAATTAATATTAATATTATTATTGTTATTATAGCCACGGATATTAATTTCAACAAATAAAATCCCCCTAAAGAAATAATACAATTACATTTGTTTTTGCAAATATACGTACATGGTCTTAAACCAAGCATAATTTACACATAAAAAATTCTGAAGGGACTGGTTAAAAACCTGCACACTGAAATCACTACATATGAAAGCAAGAGAATTGACAGACTGTGCAAAACACCTCCAATAAAAAGTAGGGTACAATGGATACACTAGGAGAGAACTCAGCGTAAGGGAACCAAGACTCTTAAATGCGCTTCATTCGTGCATAAAAGGAATTACTAACGAAACCCCTAGCCATCTTCAAGAGGAACTTAATAAGTTTCTAAAGTCAACTCCTGATTAATCGGGTTGTGGTGCATATGTTGGACTGAGTGCGGCTGGCACCAACAGCCTGGTCGATCAGATCAGCAACTTGGAGGCCTGGTTTGGGACCGAGCCGCGGGATAAAAAGGGGCGGTAACGCCCGGAAGCGACTGCGGGTAAATATTAAAATGTTATAAAATACAACAGTTAGGTATCTTTATTTCGAAACGTTTCACCTACACAGTAGGCTTCTTCGGTCAAGTACAGAAAAGTTGGTAGAAGCTGAAGAGATGTGAAGACGATGTAATCAGTCCATCACCCTTGAAGACGTAGTTTTGAGGTGGTCAGTCCCTCAGCCTGGAGAAGAATATTTGTTCCATAGTCTGAAACAATGTGAAGTTGAAGTTGTTGTTGTTGTATGTTCGCCGGTACATCCGGCCCGGGTCTTCTCCAAATGGTGACCCGGTTGAAGTTGTTGTTGTATGTTCGCCGGTACATCCGGCCCGGGTCTTCTCCAAATGGTGACCCGGCAACAACCGGTTGAAGTGACAGTATGAAGCCTTATATACTGTCAGGAGGTGAGATGTAGACCACTAGTAGAAGAAAGAATGTAGTCATTGAGAGGTGGTCTACATCTCACCTCCTGACAGTATATAAGGCTTCATACTGTCACTTCAACTTCACATTGTTTCAGACTATGGAACAAATATTCTTCTCCAGGCTGAGGGACTGACCACCTCAAAACTACGTCTTCAAGGGTGATGGACTGATTACTTCGTCTTCACATCTCAGCTTCTATCAACTTTTCTGTACTCGACTGAAAAAGGCTGTTGTGTAGGCAAAACGTTTCGAAATAGATACCTAACTGTTGCATATGTCTTACCTAACGACTGCGGGTATCCTGCAGAAGCAACAACAACACCCTACCGTCTATTAGTGGACTCACTGAGTCAAGTGCAATGTTTGCAGCCTTTACAAGACCACATACTGCGAAATATGAATTTCTGGGTATAATCTACTTAGATGAGAGCGAAAAAACAGGCCACAACAGGGGATGGGTCGGTATGTTAGAGTCTTTCATTTACACTGAGTTACTTAACACCACAAATATTGTAGTTAAAGTTTTTGCAGTAAAAATTGAAAAATCTTAATGTAATTTTTGCACTTGTTTATATAAACCACCAGATACAATTTTCCAGTAGTTCAAAGATCAGATACCGAAAACTGAAAAATGTCTTCAAAACATTTCAAACCAGAACCCAAATATCTTTTTTCTTTGTGTTATCTTTTAAGACATCTAAAATGGAAGAATGTAGCATATGCTGTAATAACACTGACAATATCAGGAAGCAGTTCAGATGAACAGTCTCACACAAACAACTATTAATTACACTGAACTCTGACCACAACCTAATTTGAGACCTGAATATACACTAAGAGCCAAACAAAATAGTCATGAGGCGGCTGTATTCGGCACATTGAATTTCAACAATAAATACATTAGCTGAGATCAAATAAAGCATGAACTTACTGAAACATTGTATAAATAACATTAATTTAAGCCGGTGTGTGGAGATGACATCACTTCCACTGACTGTACTTCAGACATAAACCATTGAAAACAAAGATGCAGGTTAGAGAGACACTGTGTTTACAAGTGAAGCAGAATAAACACTGAACCTTCAAAAGTTCTCTCTCTCTCTCAAAGATAAAAAGGAATATTGGTTAGACGGGAAACATGACACTAAATGAATCATACAGAGTCCAGGAGAGACAGAGGCAGCAAAATGCCATTAATGAAGATAAAATATTCTTAAAGTAGTTTTCCTCATATGCGAAATCCATGGCAAAACCACAGCGAGTATTAAACCCTTGATCCAAGGAGAGGGAACTTAGACCGATATCAGGCAACGAAGAAATAAGCGAAACACTGGAGTCACAATATGACTTTCTATTCTGTGAGCCATTAACCAGACAAAACATTGATAAAACAAATTCGTGGAAAAAAACATAATTTGTTAAAGTAGAGTTAAAAGTGTACTTTAAGCCTTGCAGTCTGCACCTCGCCCATACTCGTGGAACTCCAAATTCACAAACAAAAACTATCACGTGTTTTAATTATCCTATGGAGACGGAGTCTGAACACAGGAATCATCAAGGTCATTACAAACCACAAAGGCGTTCAGATTATTGACATCTTTGAAAATTCATACAAAAATGAATAACTGAAAAATGTGCATATGACTTTAATTTTCTTACATTTCAGATGCGAAGAGTAATACGTTAACAAAGCAAAATGAAGGTCTGCCAAAGTGAAAGTTCTGCTTCTTGAGGCATAATAGTTGTACCAATTCTCTTCCTCATCCTCATATCCAACACAGACGGATACGTAAGTATCATCCTTTGAGAGTGGCATCCATTGAGGATACAGAAATCTCCAAGCTGATATAAACTAGATATTTCACTGAGCCACAGAAAACAAAATGATATTCAACGACGACAAGTTTCACTTAATCCGCCAATGCACTGCATGCGGCTAGCACCAATAGCCTGGTTGTTGAGGCCAACTACCAGGAGGCCTAACCTTTCACCAGGCCTCAAAGCAGTTGACCCCTGAAAACGCCATAAGGTAAACTTCGGGTAGTTCCGGTAAGCCAGCAGATGCTTTCCCAGTTACGGGTCATCATTTGACTAATATAAGACCCATGTCAGGAAACACTTTTACAATTTCTAGACGAATAAACCACCACCAATGTCTGACGTTCACATAGTTCATCTTCGTTCTTAGTTGCTACTTACGTCCCCTGGCTCCTCTACCTCGCATCTCATACATCTTGTCCCTTTCCACTTACATCTAATACCTGAAAGTTTACTTTAAGCTATATTTTCTGTAAATCTGTCGATGATAATATAGAGATGAATCACAGCCTTTAAAACTACAAACAGAGGAAGGGTGAGCTTGGGTGTAAATGTGGATGATTTGATACATGAATGATTTCAGTGTTCAGTGTTTATTTCACGCACTGTGCTCAATACTGATTTCATGCACTGTAACGTGTTGTGACAATAATGTACCATTCACTGGTAAATAATTATGAACGGCTGCTTGAATATAAGTACTTTATATGTATGCCTCTTTAAACATGAAAATATAAATATATTTTTAATAATTTATTACGGTAATTATTGTTATTGCTATTATAATTAATATTTATTTCTGGTAATAACCTGGTGTAATGGCTGGCACACATTTTTTTACTGTTGCAAATGCCTCAGATATTGCCCCTCTCTTGTGTGATGAAGCATTCCTGGCATGCGCTCGCTGCAGGAATACTTCCTGTCTCGCGATCAACAGACAGTGGATTGAGCCTCCACTATTCCCGGAGTTGAATGACCCATAAGGGTCATTCAGTTTGAGCTCAATGTTATACATTTCTCTAACCGATGTTTCTAATCTTCAGCCTTTGAGAAGTTCTGTGATTCTTCGTGTACACCTGCAGAGGGAGCGCCTCTTTCATTCTAACTTGCATCTTCTTTTTCAATGATACGTCTGGAGCATGCTTTTAATGCCACTGCGCTCATCAAGCCGAGACACTAGTTCAAATTCACATTATTAATACCATCTCCCTATCTAATTTCAGTAAGGTTATGGTTTATTTGGTCTCTATATGTTTTTATTGCAGAAATTTAATTTGATGAATATATCTCTGAGTTTGTACTGGGTTACTCAAGTTCAGTGTATATGCAGGTCTGATCACATTGTGATCAGAGTTCGTTGTGTTGGGCACCATTACGTTCCTTACCAGACCCACATTATTTATGAATATAAAGTCAATGGTATTTCTAATCTAGTTGGTTCCAATATTTGTTAACTTAAGATGAATTTATCACAGAATCCTATAAGTTCATTTGTGTGTGACCGTTCATCCAGACTGTACCTTGGTACCTGTCTGGCGGTACCTAGTACCTGGGTACCTGTCTGGTGGTACCTAGTACCTGGGTACCTGTCTGGCGGTACCTAGTACCTGGTGTACCTGTCTGGCGGTACCTAGTACCTGGTGTACCTGTCTGGCGGTACCTAGTACCTGGTGTACCTGTCTGATGGTACCTAGTACCTGGTGTACCTGTCTGGTGGTACCTAGTACCTGGTGTACCTGTCTGGTGGTACCTAGTACCTGGTGTACCTGTCTGGTGATACCTAGTACCTGGTGTACCTGTCTGGTGGTACCTAGTACCTGGTGTATCTGTCTGGCGGTACCTAGTACCTGGTGTACCTGTCTGGTGGTACCTAGTACCTGGTGTACCTGTCTGGTGGTACCTAGTACCTGGTGTACCTGTCTGGTGGTACCTAGTACCTGGTGTACCTGTCTGGTGGTACCTAGTACCTGGTGTACCTGTCTGGTGATACCTAGTACCTTGTGTACCTGTCTGGTGGTACCTAGTACCTGGTGTACCTGTCTGGTGGTACCTAGTATTCGGGAACGTCTGCTATTATAGCATTTGCTGCATTTTCCCTTTCAGGTGTCTTAAATTGCAATCACCAAGAAACAGGAAGCTGAGGGTTTGATTTGGAAGATTTGCAAGGAAACGCTCAACTTGCAATGACTTACCTTTATACTTCTGGGAAGTTGTATCTTATAGGTAATATACGAGAGCAATAACTGAATTCTGATTCTCAATTATCAAGGTCAAAACTTCGACTACATCATTTGTAGTAAGAAGTACAGTACAAATTACCAACTCTAACATACAAAGCCACTTTTGTAGTCTGTATTTTTGGTCGCATCAAAATAGACTGCACCAAGTTATCCATGTTTCACTGTCAAAGTAGTGTTTATTATGGGTCTTTCTAAAAGCTGCAAACATTGCATCCGACACGGTATGGAGTCCACTTATATACGGTATTTTGTTGATGTTGCTTTTTTTAAGGCCTTGTTGTTTGCAAACATAAAAGGTGTTATATGATTTATTTTTTTCTGGAAGGAGGGGTGGAGAATTTGTTGCCATCAATATCTGCAACTCTGACGATCAAGTCCAACATGAGTTCCAGGCTGATGCGTTCTTGTGATTTCTTGTCATTTCTGGGACTAAAAATGCCTCTGCAGTGTTTATGGTTGTATCTGTCAAGTTCAATGTGACATTCACGTAGCTTTACTAGCCTCGTTGCTCTCATGTGGAATGCACGCATTTCTTATATCACTAATTGTCATTGATTGACCTATAACACATTTTTTAGGTGAAAATATTTTCAGGTCTTGGAACATATGATTTTATGATATTACGGAACTTCCCTCAATGGTCGTATTTACAAATTTCATTCATTTTATTTTATTAAAATTTTCATATTCTCAAGTCTTCCAGTGGACCCCAAATAAAAACATGATGTTTAATGAAAACAGGTTTCAACTGTTCCGCTTCGAAACTTGAATCATTCAAAAGAGCGAAAATCTTTTAAGCGAGACTGAAGTGTAATGAAGTTGGAAGATCTCACATTCAATACTCACGACAACGTTGCTATTGCTACTGCAAGGAAAATGACAGACAGGATAACTAGAACTTTCAAGACAAGTGATGCAGATGCAATGATGATATTCTTCAAGTCACTTGTTCTCTCCAGGATGGAATACTGTTGTATACTGACTTCCCCCTGAACTGGAAAAGGTACAGAGAACTTTCACTGCTTCTATACACTCAACCACGCATCTGCTTTACTGGGAACACTTTAAGTCCCTTCAACTGTATTCCTTGGAATGTAAGCGAGAAACGTACATAAAATATACACCTGAACACTGAAATCACTCCCTATGACAATAGATTTGGTAGAGGTGTAAAATACCTCCACTAAAAAGCAGGGGTGCGACGAGTAGAGTACACCAAGAGAGAACTTGAGTGTCAGAAGTCCCCGACTCGTGAACGTCTTCCGTCCATACAAACAGAGAATTACCAACAAACTTCTGGGGGGGGTCTTCAAGAGGTAAGTGAGTAAGTTCCTCAAATCAGTGCCTAACCAGCCAGTGTAGAAGCCTTCGAGAGGAAACTTGACAAGTATCTTCACCTGGTGCCAGATCAAGCAGGCTGTGATGGATATGTGGGGCAGCGGGCCTCCAGCAGCAACAGCCTGGTTGACCAGGCAAGCACCAGACGAGCCTGGCCCATGACTGGGCTCCGAGAGTAGTGAAACTCGTAACTCTTCAAAGGTAAAGGTAAGGTACGTACTTTCCGTGATATTGAGACAGTAGGACAACTTCCGGCAGCGGGTTTCCTCCCTATATCTAATAACACTAAACTAATTTGTTATATATCTATCATGGTTTATATTTGCACACTACGACGCTACCCACACATGATACCAGCTGGGATGGGCAGGCACTGACAGCTGGTCGTGCACGAGTGGGTCAGTGTGGCTCAACACTACCCACAAATCACATCAGAGGTGTACCCACGCTGCACCATTTACCTGAAATAAAAAAAATGACAAATATTAATTTAAGTTTAACAGCCGTGAATGTACGTTGTGATTTTTAATATTAATAATAATAATGTACATCCTTTTCGTATAATATCTGTGATTGATTTCGCCAGTTCTTCTACCATGGCAGTCCGGCCTAAGACCAAGTTTGTGTGTTGATGACCTGGTCAACCAGGTTGTTGGTGCTAGCGGCCCTCAGGCTCACATAACCATCACAATCGTGCTGATACGTACTCCAGCCACACAGATTTGATCAAAGATCAAAACTGTACATTTGGGACACCATCATTTACCTCCACGTATAAAATGTGGAAATGTCATAGCATTATTATATATTTATGAGAAAATACTAAACCCGTAAGGGTCATACAGCGCCTGGATAATGGGAGAAAATTAGGTTTGATATATGTTCCTTGGATCAAGAGTCCTTTACCAGCATCAATGAACTTACCTCGAAGGTAAATACCAATAAATGTGAAGAATATGAGTCACAATACAACTAACCCATAAGTTGAAGTGGAAAGTTTAGACGACGTTTCGGCCCGTCCTGGACCGTTATCATGTTGCGACTTGATAATGATTCAGGATGGACCGAAACGTCATCTGCAGCTTCCTCTCTAAATTTTATGTAAATTGTGACTCACAGTAGTTGCTCAAGTGACTACTACCTGAAGGATGTTTTCCAGGGTCAACACTCCTGCGGCCAAATCCCAGAAAAGGACTCCTAGTGGCTCAAAGCCTGATCAACCAGGTTGTTACTGCTGGCCGCACGCAGTCCAACGTATAATCCACAACACGGATGATCAGGAACTGACTTCAGAAGCTTATCAAGTTCCCTCTTGAAGACATCAAAGGTTCTGTTAGTAATCCCCGTATGTATGATGGGCGATTGTTGAACATTCCTGCGCCTCTTAGAATTTTCTTATCTCTTAGTGTTCCCATGGCAACCCTACTTTTTTATTGGGGGTATAATGCACCATCTGCCGAGCCTATTGCTTTTGAAGAAAATTATTTTCTGTGTGTAGATCTGGGACCAACCCCTCTAGGTATTTTCTAGACGTAAATTATACTGCATCTTTCTTGCCTTCGTTCCAGGGAGTACAGGTCAAGGGACTTCAAACATTCCCCGTAATTTAGGTGCTTTACTGAATTTATATATGAAGGGAAAGTTCTCTGTACATTCTCTAGATCTGCAATTTCGTCCTCCTTAAAATTGGCTGTAAATGTATAGCAATATTCCAGCATAGAGAGAACAGGTGACTTAAAGAGGACCAGCATTGGTTTGGCATCTCTTGTTTTGAAGGCTCTTAGTATCCATTCTATTATTTTCCTCGAGCTTGTAATAACGAGACTGTAGCGATGTGATTCTTGAACGAGAGATCCTCTGACATTATCTCCCCTAGTACTTCACGTTAATTTTTCGCTCTATTATTTCTATGGCCCACTGGAAAATTTGGTTAATGTCTGCTTGAAGAATTGCAGTGTCCTCCATGGATGCCACTCTCACGCAAATTTTATTATCTGCAAAAGATGATATGGTCTTATGATTTACGTTCGTGTCTATGTCAGATATGAGGATGAGGAAAAGGATGGGAGCGAGTACTGTGGCTTAGAAAACACAGCTTTTCCATGTGACAGCCTCTGACTTAACTCTCTTTACCGTCACTCTTTGCGTTCTGTTTGTCAGAAAATTAAAACCTCATATACATACGTTTTGCGCTATTATAGCATGATTGCATTTATCAAAGGCTTTTGTAAATTCAGTGTACGTATACTACATCTGCATCTTGTTTCTTTTCCAGTGGATCCAAGACCATGTTGTAGGATCTAGAAGTTGCGAGAGGTAGAAGCTACCTGCTGTAAACCCATGCTGTCCTAGGTTGTGCAACTGTTGTAATAACATGCGGTTAGCGATCTTGCTTCTTAAAACTCTTTTAAAGACTTTTTATAACGTAGAACGTCAGTGTTATAGACCTATAGTTCTTTGCAAATGCTTTGCTACCACCTGTGTGGAGTTGAGTTATATTCTCTAATGTATTTGTGTCACTAACTCATTGTCCCTGTATACTTTGTGTCTGTGATGACTGCTAACTCAAGGTTTCAGATTCAACTTTCATCTTCTCTTGTAACTATGCAAAGCAAGACAAAAGGAGCATCCTATTTTAGCTTGATGTTCCTTTTAATATTTGTGTTATCCTTCAATATAAAGTATTATTCTTACCATAGTAACATTAAATATGTTGTTCTCTCCTGTTAGTTATTACCTTCTCCCTCTTTCAGAGATGTATTCTTTGTGTGAGCTATACTACACACTTGACAGTCGTAAAATATGCAGTTAGGTTATAAGGAGAGCAAGTTACGTCCTTAAAACTTATAGCTGAATAATAAGAAAATTAATATAACACCATTTGGTATAATAATTCCTGATAAGCAGGTATGTTCTGGTATAACCTGACGTCATTTCACTGTAGCTCTTTGTAAAATAATTTTAATATTGGCAATTTCATAGTATCCTTTTTTATTGACTCTTGCTATATTTGTAATTTAATTTATTCTAGGAATTTCTGACATAAGATGACTGACATATTCTGTAATGTTATGTTGATATGCAGGAGACCTGACATAGAGTTGGTGTCACTTACGTTGTTAGAGATGGTTGTGTGGCTGTGTAGTAGATTTGTTTGTTGGTTTGCAGGTTTGGGTTTGTTGGTGGCGGTTGGTGGGTTTGTTGGTTGTGCGGGTTGGTGGGTTTGTTGGTTGCGGGTTGTGGGTTTGTTTGTTGGTGGGTTGGTGGGTCTGTTGGTTTGTGGGTTGGTGGGTTTGTTGTTTGGGGATGGTGGGTTTGTTGGGTTGGTCGGTTGTGGGTTGTTTGTTGGTGGGTTGGGGGTCTGTGGTTGTGGTTGGTGGTTTGTTGGTTGCGGTGGTGGGTTGTTGGTTTGGGTTGGTGGGTTTGTGGTTGGTTGGTGGGTTTGTTGGTTGCGGGTGGTGTTTGGTGGTTGTGGTTGGCGGGTTGGTGGGTTTGTTTGTTGGTGGGTTGGTGGGTCTGTTGGTTTGTGGGTTGGTGGGTTTGTTGGTTGGCGGGTTGGTGGGTTTGTTGGTTGGGGGTTGGTGGGTTTGTTGGTTGGTGAGTTGGTGGGTTTGTTGGTTGGGGTTGGTGGGTTTGTTTGTTGGTGGGTTTGTGGGTTGGCGGGTTGGTGGGTTTGTTTGTTGGTGGGTTGGTGGGTTTGTTGGTTGGCGGGTTGGTGGGTTTGTTTGTTGGCGGGTTGGTGGGTTTGTTGGTTGGCGGGTTGGTGGGTTTGTTTGTTGGTGGGTTGGTGGGTCTGTTGGTTTGTGGGTTGGTGGGTTTGTTGGTTTGCGGGTTGGTGGGTTTGTTGGTTGGCGGGTTGGTGGGTTTGTTGGTTGGCGGGTTGGTGGGTTTGTTGGTTGGCGGGTTGGTGGGTTTGTTTGTTGGTGGGTTGGTGGGTTGTTGGGTTGGTGGGTTGTGGGTTTGTTGGTGGTTGGGGGTTGGTGGGTTTGTTTGGTTGGGGGTTTGTTGGTTGTGGGGTTGGTGGGTTTGTTGGTTGGCGGGTTGGTGGGTTTGTTGGTTGGTGGGTTGGTGGGTTCTGTTGGTTGGCGGGTTGGTGGGTTTGTTTGTTGGCGGGTTGGTGGGTCTGTTGGTTTGGTTGGGGTTGGTGGGTTTGTTGGTTGTGCGGGTTGGTGGGTTTGTTTGTTGGCGGTTCTCGTTTGCGTTGGTAGGTTTGTCTGGTTGGCAGGTTGGTGGATTTTTTGTTGGTGGTTGCGTGGTCTGGTTTGTGGGTTGTTTTTACTGGTTCGGTGGTTTATTTGGTTGTTGGTCGGCTGTGGGCTTTGTTGGTTGGGTTGACTGTTCTGCGCTTCCTCGTTAATCAGATGGCCAAATAAGAAATTATTCAAAGTACACTATTTACTTGTTCGTTATTTTTTATATTTGCTTTCCTTTACTGTTTGGGTTTTATACTAATAACAATTTTCACGACATGAATTTATTTCCCTGGAAAGTTATAATGTACCAAGCTAGTCACAACACCAACCATTCCTCCTGCACCACCACGTCTGTTACATTACCTGCACCACCACGTCTGTTACATTACCTGCACCACCACGTCTGTTACATTACCTGCACCACCACGTCTGTTACATTACCTGCACCACCACGTCTGTTACATTACCTGCACCACCACGTCTGTTACATTACCTGCACCACCACGTCTGTTACATTACCTGCACCACCACGTCTGTTACATTACCTGCACCACCACGTCTGTTACATTACCTGCACCACCACGTCTGTTACATTACCGCACCACCACGTCTGTTACATTACCTGCACCACCACGTCTGTTACATTACCCGCACCACCACGTCTGTTACATTACCTGCACCACCACGTCTGTTACATTACCTGCACCACCACGTCTGTTACATTACCTGCACCACCACGTCTGTTACATTACCTGCACCACCACGTCTGTTACATTACCTGCACCACCACGTCTGTTACATTACCTGCACCACCACGTCTGTTACATTACCTGCACCACCACGTCTGTTACATTACCTGCACCACCACGTCTGTTACATTACCTGCACCACCACGTCTGTTACATTACCTGCACCACCACGTCTGTTACATTACCTGCACCACCACGTCTGTTACATTACCTGCACCACCACGTCTGTTACATTACCTGCACCACCACGTCTGTTACATTACCTGCACCACCACGTCTGTTACATTACCTGCACCACCACGTCTGTTACATTACCTACATAACCACGTCTGTTACATTACCTGCACCACCACGTCTGTTACATTACCTGCACCACCACGTCTGTTACATTACCTGCACCACCACGTCTGTTACATTACCTGCACCACCACGTCTGTTACATTACCTGCACCACCACGTCTGTTACATTACCTGCACCACCACGTCTGTTACATTACCTGCACCACCACGTCTGTTACATTACCCGCACCACCACGTCTGTTACATTACCTGCACCACCACGTCTGTTACATTACCTGTACCACCACGTCTGTTACATTACCTGCACCACGTTTCCGGGGATTAATGCCCCCGAGGTCCTGTCCCAAATCAGGCCTCCTGGAAGATCAAGGACTGATTAACCAGGCTGTTACTGCTAGCTGCACGCAGTTCAACGTACGAACCACAGCCAGGCTGGTCAGACACTGATTTGAAGAACTTGCCCAGTTCCCTCTTGAAGACCGCCAGGATTGTTATTATTATTATGAGGAAGCGCTAAATCCGTAGGGATTATACAGCGCCTGTGGGAGGGGGGATAGAAGGCATTCTATCCCCCTAGATCAAGAGCCCCTCGCCAGCAGGTAATCCCCCGTGTGCACGGAGGGAGGGGGCGCTGGTCCCATCTTTTTGCATCTTTTTATCTGCTCATATCTGTGCTTACATTCCATTATAACATTCTCATAATATTGTTTTCTGGCTGCAACACTGTGTTTGTCTTATGGAAATTTGAGTATATCAGGGTACAACACTGTCTTCCTTCACATGTTTCTTGCACATGTCTTGGTGATACCAGCAATCACGTCAAGGTGTTAATGTCCCTTCTTATCATTTCCAGGTATTTTATGGTATGTTCATATCTCAATGTCTTTTACTTCAGTTGTTTTCTATCTGCATGTTTCCTTGACACAGTCACTTTCTGCTTTTTCTTTTGTGATACTGTTGGCGGTTGATGGGCGCATCTACACTGACTGAAGCTGAACGCACGTTTCGCTCCCATACATAACACATGAACTAAAAAAAAACATCAATTATAGTGACTAAAGCTGAACGCAGATGTTTCGTTCACATAACACATGAAATAAAAACACCAACCTCAGTGACTGAAGGAACACAGATGATGTTTCGCCCCAACCAACATTTTCTTGTAGTCAATACAATACTTGAACAACTGTGCTTCAAGACTATCCTTTATTTTTATTCCTTCAGACTATCCTCTATCTTCATTGCTTTAAGATTATCCTCTATTCTTATCCCTTCAAGACTATCCTCTATCTTTATCTCTACAAGACTATACTCTATCCTTATCCCTTCAAGACTATCCTATATCTTTACCCCTTCAAGACTATCCTATATCTTCAATGCTTCAAAACTATCCTCTATCTTCATTGCTTCAAGACTATCCTCTACCTTCATTGCTTCAAGACTATCCTCTATCTTCAATGCTTCAAGACTATCCTCTATCCTTATCCCTTCAAGACTATCCTCTATCTTTATCCCTACAAGACTATACTCTATCTTTATCCCTACAAGACTATACTCTATCTTTATCCCTACAAGACTATACTCTATCCTTATCCCTTCAAGACTATCCTATATCTTTACCCCTTCAAGACTATCCTCTATCTTCAATGCTTCAAAACTATCCTCTATCTTCATTGCTTCAAAACTATCCTCTATCTTCATTGCTTCAAGACTATCCTCTATCTTCATTGCTTCAAGACTATCCTCTACCTTCATTGCTTCAAGACTATCCTCTACCTTCATTGCTTCAAGACTATCCTCTATCTTCAATGCTTCAAGACTATCCTGTATCTTCATTGCTTCAAGACTATCCTCTATCTTTATCCCTTCAAGACCATCCTCAATCTTCAATGCTTCAAGACTATCCTCTACCTTCATTGCTTCAAGACTATCCTCTATCTTTACCCCTTCAAGACTATCCTCTATCTTCAATGCTTCAAGACTATCCTGTATCTTCATTGCTTCAAGACTATCCTCTATCTTTATCCCTTCAAGACCATCCTCAATCTTCAATGCTTCAAGACTATCCTCTATCCTTATCCCTTCAAGACTATCCTCTATCCTTATCTATCTATATCTCCATCTATCTGTTTGTCTTCCTCTCTCTTATTTACTTATGTCATTATCTATCTTCTTATCTATGTCTCCATCTACTTATGTGTCCATCTCTTCTTATCTATGTCTCTATCTAATCTACCTGTGTCTCCATCTATCTTATCTACCTGTCTCCATCTCTTATCTCTGCTTCCATCTATCTTATCTACTTGTGTCTCCATCTATCTCCTTATTTATGTTTCCATCTATCTTATCTACTTATGTCTCCATCTATTTTATCTACTTATGTCTCCATCTGTCTTCTTGTCTACCTATGTCTCATTCTATCTTCTTATGCATTTCTCCATCTATCTTAACTACCTATGTCTCCATCTATCTTATGTGTCTCCATCTATCTTCTTATCTATGTCTCCATCTATCTTCTACCTATGTCTCTACTGAGTTACTTCTCACATTGACAAGATCACCTTGACAAGATCACCTTGACAAGATCACATTGACAAGATCACATTGACAGTATTACCTCTTGGAGGTAATTTTTTTTTTCTACCTTCAACTTTTCGATTTCATTTCTCTCATAACTCAAGAACACCTCATCCAGTCGACTTCAAACTTCAACACTTGTGTACGGTAACTAGTACCAGGTTCGTGGCATAACTAGCACATGTAGGTGCCTTGTGACCCAAGTTAATGAAGTCATCATTCCCATTATCTTGGGATGACTGGGATAACTTGCAAGACTTTCAGTGATGGAGCTTCTGGAATGAGTGAGGTAGAGTTGGCTGGGGTTATGCAATTCTGGGATCACGCAGTGATTGAAATGCATCTAACTTCAATTGTGGTTCTTAGGTCCTCTCCCCCAGAATGAGGGACACCAGCAGCAATAGTCTGGTTGACCACACAAGTGCCAGAGAAGCCTGGCCCAAAGCCAGGCTGAGTAGAAAAACTCTTGGAACTAATCAAAGGTACCTTCAGACTCTTGCAGGTGTATATTATCATGTATCTTCCTCACCCAAGTTCTGAGGAGAACAGTTCGAGGGATTTCAGGCACTCCCAATAATTTAAGTGCTTAAGTGAGTTTATATGAGCTTTGAAGGTTCTCTGTACCTTTTTCGGCTCTGCAATTTCGCCTGCTTTGAAAGGATAGGGGTGTTAGTATACTGCAATATTATAACCTAGAGAGAACGAATGACTTGAAGAGTGGCTTGGCATCTGTTTTGAAAGTTCTAGTTATTCAACCTAACATCTTCCTTGCAGTTGTGATAATGACGTTGTTGTGCTCCCTGAACGTGAGATCTGATATTATCACTCCCAGGTCTACTACATTAGACTTACACTCAGTAATTTGAGTTTGTCTAGTACTCCGTTCTTGTTTCTATTTCCTCAACTTCGTATGTGATTTTTAGGAAGCTCTGTAACTACAGTACAAAACAAATGTTTCTGTCGAAGTATGTGGTGAAACATGGAAACATCCACCAAGTCGAACTCAACCTCTCACTTGTCCACCTCCACACATACTAGGTGGTAACACATTATGAGAGTTACTGGAAAAAGAGGCGAGAAATGGAGGTTGGTAAACACTGTTATTTGCAGTTCACAATTTATTACTCCACCAAATCGCTTGTAACTTCCTCCAAGACACAGCAGAGACCTCTTCCACCAGCACACTGTAGAGACCCATCCCTCCAGTAAACATCAGACAGATTCGTCCATTAACAAGCAGAGAACCCTCCCTCCAGCAAACATTAGAGCTCTGCCTCCAACACACAGTAGGTATCAGACAGACCTTCACATCCGAAATAACGAGCACCTAACAAGAGGACTGAGACAAGGTGACCCGGATATCCTGCTAGCTCACCCACAATTACTTTTACTGTCACTAGTATCACAGCTTGAGTACTGAGCTCTACCTGGAAAGTGTTGCAAGGGTCAACGCCCCCGTGGCCAGGTCCCAGACCAGGCCTCCTAGTGGATGGCCTGATCAACCAGGTTCTTGGTGCTAGCTAGCCGCAAAAAAAATCCAACAAAAGCACCACAGCCGAGCTGTTCAGTCAGATGCCTCTTGGCAATCTTCCATATGTGAGACGGGAGAACGTTGAAAAATCTTGGCCCCTTCACACTTACTGAGTTTTCCCCTGCTTTTCATTGAGGGTGTTTTGCGCCGTCTGCCAAGCCTCTTACTTTCACGGGGAATGACTTGTGTGAGCAGAGTTGGGACCAACCCTTCTAGATTTCCTAGGTGTAGATTATAATGTATCTCTCTCACCTAAGTTCCGAGAAATACAGATCGAGGAACTTCAAACATTCCCAATAAGTTAGGTATTTGAATGAATCTATGTGGGCAGTAAAGGTTCTCTGCACATTCTCCAGGTCTGCAATTTCACCTACCTTGATGTTAAGAGTAAAACAGTATTGTGTTTGTGTTTGCGGTTGTGATAGTGACACTGTTGTGATTTTGAAAGTGAGATGTTCTGACACTTGTTCTGACAAGTGATTAGAGTTTGTTTTATACTCCGTTCCTATCTTCATTTTCTCAATCTTTACATAACGGAGTAACTGAAACTTGTCCTCATTGAACATCACAGGGTTCCATTGTAACACTAAATTTATATCAGGTTGGAGGTCTGCCGTGTATTCAATGGATTTCACTTTCGTACAGATTCTAGTTTTGTCTCCAAAATCCTTTCATTTATGCGTCTATCTATATTGGATATGAGAATGAGGAAGAGAACAGAGGCCGGTATTGAGGCATGGGGAACAGTGCTTCTCACTATGGCAGCCTCTGATTTCACTCTGTTCACTATTACACTTTGGGTACTATTCGTTAGAAAATTAAATATCCATCTGCCTACTTTTCCAGGTATTCCTTCTGCACGCATTTTGTGAGCTATTTCACTATGGCCACACTCGTCAAAGATTTTTGCACTCAACGTAAACTACATTTGTATTTTACTTGTCTTCCACTGCATCTAATTAGACCATATCGTAATGGTCAAGTAATTGCGAGAGGCAGAAGCGACCTCTTCTCAACCCATCCTGCCCTGGCTAAAGCAATTATTGACATTCCATGTGATTTACAGTTTTGCTTAAGACTCTCTTAATCCGTCATAATACATTTCGTTTGTTTTCTAACGCACATGTATTTGTATATTTTTAACTATCTAGACATTTCCGAAAATTACTAGGACCAAAATAATTAGATTGGGTTAAGTTAATTAGCATTATTTAACCTAGGTTTACGTAATATAGGCTTCAATAACTAAATTATAAAAACTAGTAGGGTATACCTTTGATATACCTTTGAAGAGTTTCGAGAGTATCTACGCTCTGTTGCTGCTGGAGGCCCGCTGCCCCACATATCCATCACAGCCTGGTTGATCTGGCACCCGATGAAGATACTTGTCCAGTTTCCTCTTAAAGGCTTCTACACTGGTTCCAGCGATGTTTCGGATATCTTCTGGTAAGATGTTGAATAGTCTGGGACCCCGGATGTTAATACAGTGCTCCCGTATTTTCCCCACGGCACCCCTGCTCCTCACTGGGTTTATTTTACACTTTCTCCCATATCTCTCACTCCAGTATGTTGTTATGGCAGTGTGCAGATTTGGGACCAGGCCCTCAAGTACTTTCCAAGTATATATTATCATGTATCTCTCTCTCCTCCGCTCCAGTGAGTACATGTTCAAGACTTGAAGGCGTTCCCAATAATTTAGATGTTTCAATGGCTCAATGTGAGACGTAAACGATCTCTGAATTTGTTCCAGCTCTGATAACGTAAACACGACGCACTCAAGTTACTTAACTCTGTGGAAACATGTTTATTATGTATAATGGGTCGCTAAGATGAACTATATAGCAATAAAATAACAGTGAAGAAAAGACAAACATTGCAGAACTATCTTTGACTGGGGCAACATTTCGCTGCGTCCACAGCTTTATAAGATAAAGCTCTACAAAGTGAAATGTTGTCCCAGTCAAAGCTTGTTTTGTAACGTGTTTTCACTGGATATACTAATGACTGATTTCCAGAGCTTTATTGGGTTCACAATACAGAATAAGGCCAAGCTTCCATTATGAACATTTGATCAGTCAGACTGTGGCGGCCCTCCAGCTAACATGCATATTGTAGCTATTATAAATATGTCAGTAACGTCTCATACTGCTCTTAAACCTCGAAATAGACATCACAAGAGACATCCTGCAAGAACTTGCGTAGTTTGTCCATAAATGATTCTTTGCACCGGCAGTATTTCCAGTATCTATTAACAGATTATTATTATTATAGGGAAGCGCTAAACCAGTTGGGGTCATGGGGAGCCTAGGAAATGGGAGGCACTCAGGTTTTATACAAGTGGAGAGTACCTCCAACTCCCTGGATCAAGAACTCTGACACACCTTTGATGGGTTTACGGAGTTTTTTATTCTCGTGACTCGGCCCTGGGCCAAGCTTGTCTAGTGATTGTCTGATCAACCAGACTGTTGATGCTGGCGGCCCACTGGCCCACATACCCATCACAGTCTGGTTCATCTGGCACTTCGTGAAGATACTTCTTTAGTTTCCGCTTAACGACTAAGCAAGAAAGCACAAGGGAACTGAGGTGTTACCACAGGCACTATTTCCCTTGTTTTAAAATCCTCATTATTCACCCCATCATTTTCGTGGCCGTCGTGACGCTTGTTTTATTGTCTTCTAAAAAGGGAAGGCAGCTGACATTACACCCAGATTCTTCTTCACATGTTTCTTTCGTTCTATGTGGTACTCCTCTTGTGATTTATATACAGTGTTTCTTTGGAGTTCTTTATTCTCTTTATTTCTAAGGAGGTGACCATCATGTTATTTTCCACTACCCACTGGAAGTTTTACATATATATCTCTTACAATTTTCCGTGACTTCCTCCGAGGTCAGTTTCAAATTTATTTTGGTATCCGCAAATGATAAGAAACCATGGACAGTGTTTTTATCTATATTCACTATGAGGATAAACAGTAGAGATCAAGACCATGCCTTGAGGTACTCAGATTTTTATTTTGCTAATGCTGGATTTTACTGTTTACTACCACTCTTTGTGTTCTATCGTTCTATCTCTCAGAAAGTTGAATATCCATTTGCCTACTTTGCCAGTTATACCTATCTCCCCCATTTTGTGTGCAATCACTCCATATTCAGAATTGCCAAAAGTCTTTGCAAAATCAGTGGACACCACTTTTTTTGCAACGCTTCCTCAATTCTGGCAATTTGCACTTCTGTAAAAATAAGCTCAGTGGATCTGACCCAGATTTTTCGAATTCTGCAGAATTAGCTTGTCAGTTTTGTGATCTGCTTGGTCTTCAGATGTAATGAAAACACTTGATACCTGCAATATTCTGGACAGGTTTTAGTTCCATTTGTCTTGTATAAAGCTTAAGTTGCTGTTCTACCTCGATAATCTCTCGGCATAGTTTGTATTTCCTTTGTTGTGACATTCATGTTTTTAAGCAGCTCAGTAACCCTTTTCCTCCTGTTATTCTTCGTTCTCATTCTTTATTGATCTTCTTTTAGGTTTTCTCATATTTAATGCAGACTTTGTGTTGCTCTGATTCAGCTTTTTCAAGTAATAGTGAGGATTTAGGATCTTAATAAATGCTTCCCAGAATATGTCTGACAGTTCTTTGTTAATTTTGTCCCAGTCAATTCTCTGATTGTTGAAGTTATATTTGCTTAACATCCCTTCTCGTACACCAGTGCCGGAGGTTTCCACCCATGAATATATACTGGTTAGTAACTTTGTAATGTTAATAAATTCTGTAAAGCAAAACGTGTCTTTCGGATACAGTCCTACTCCTCCCTGCGACTTATATACAATGTCACGTCTATAAATATTGTAGTTTTTATTCGCTCTCTCAAAACATTCCTTGTATGTTTTTATGTAAATGCTCCAAACATAGCATTTGCCTCTGCAAGGAACCCCATTTGTATTTGTTTTCAAACCCTTTGTTTGCAAAAAGGAAGGAGAATATACCATTTGGGATGTTTTGGTTTAGTGTAGTTTTTACTAGTACCACTTGTGCTGTGCCATCGTGTGATATGGCTCGTAGTGGACATATTTCTGATCTTTCCTCTGCCAAATATCTTACTTCACTAAGTTATTATTTAAATGGGTATTTTTTCATGTACAGGAAACATAAGTGATTTTAAGAGCATCATCCTTAGTGTTTAATGTGTTGTACCTTCATTACCACACCACCAGGTGGTGCTGTCTTTTATTACCACACCACATGGTGGTGTTATGTCTTTTATTACCACACCACATGGTGGTGTCATGTGTTTTACCATCACCTGGCTTTGACATGTGTTTTACCACCACCATCATATCACATAGTGGTGACATGATTTCTACCTCCACCATTACAAGCAACCCCTGCCCCGTGGGCCAGTCTCACAACAGTGTTTGTTGACAGCCTTGTCAGTGAAGATTGATGTTGGCGTCACGAAGTCTATCCTAGGCGCCACAACCCGGCTCGTTCGGAACAATTTGCGGAAATTTCAGTTTTGCCGTCTCTAACACGCCTGTCACAAGAACGAAGAAACACTGCAGCAGGACTATTAGTCCATGCTAGGCAAGTCCAACTCACACGCACCCAAACCCACTCTTGTACCCGTCCTACCTGGGAGTTAGTTCCACTCATCTGCGACTCTAATGCAAAACCAGTATTTCCCGATATCCTTTCTATCACTTTCTTCAACTTGAATTCAATGCTGCGAGTCGTCTTGGTTAGATATTTTCAACACGCTATTTACAGCCCCTTTATTTATGCCTATTTTCCATTTGTACACTTCAGTCATATCTTCCCTAACTACATCTTTTCAGCAAGTGTAACTTCAGTGCCTTCAACCTATTTTTGTAGGAAATATTTCTGAATCAAGTTCGTCATCCTTCTCTGTATATTTTCCAGCACATTTATATCCATCTTGTAATACCAGAACTAAGCAGCATAACCTAGATGAGGTCTAACTAAAGATATACCTAAATGGTAGAAGTATAACCTTAGGACTTCTATTATTTATACTTCTTGATACGAAGCTAAGAATTCTATTAGCTTTATTGCGAATATTTATTCAGTGCTGTCTAGGCTAATCAGAACTCCTAGATCTTTTTCGAATTATCTTTGACTAAGATCTACCGTCACCACCACCACCACAAGCACTACCATCACCGCAACCACGACCAGCATCATAAGCACCATCACTACAACCACGACCAGCATCACAAGCACCATCACTACAACCACGACCAGCATCACAAGCACCATCACTACAACCACGACCAGCATCACAAGCACCATCATTACAACCACGACCAGCATCACAAGCACCATCACTACAACCACGACCAGCATCACAAGCACCATCACTACAACCACGACCAGCATCACAAGCACCATCACTACAACCACGACCAGCATCACAAGCACCATCACTACAACCACGACCAGCATCACAAGCACCATCACTACAACCACGACCAGCATCACAAGCACCATCACTACAACCACGACCAGCATCACAAGCACCATCACTACAACCACGACCAGCATCACAAGCACCATCACTACAACCACGACCAGCATCACAAGCACCATCACTACCTTCAGTATTCGACAGAATCTCTCCCCACACATGCTCATAACTTCATCAATATACAGGAAGCAGCGTGGTCAGGGTCAAGCTTACACATAACAACAACATTAGCGAGAAACACATACTGTCTCACTCATACTGCTCCTGCTGTTTCTGGTACTACTGGTGCTGCTGCTGCTGCTGCTGCTGCTATTGTTGGGGGCTGCTGCTACTGGTGATGCTACTACTACTCGTGGTGCTTATACTACTGGTGGTGCAGCTATGCTGCGACTACCGCTGCTACTGCAGGTGTTGCTGTGGTGACTGCTACTACGGCTGGGGGTGCTGATACTACTGTTGGTGGTGCTGTGGTGACTGCTACTACGGCTGGTGGTGCTGATGCTACTGCTGGTGGTGCTGTGGTGACTGCTACTACGGCTGGTGGTGCTGATGCTACTGCTGGTGGTGCTGTGGTGACTGCTACTACGACTGGGGGTGCTGATGCTACTGTTGGTGGTGCTGTGGTGACTGCTACTACGGCTGGGGGTGCTGATGCTACTGTTGGTGGTGCTGTGGTGACTGCTACTACGACTGGGGTGCTGATGCTACTGTTGGTGGTGCTGTGGTGACTGCTACTACGGCTGGGGGTGCTGATGCTACTGTTGGTGGTGCTGTGGTGACTGCTACTACGACTGGGGGTGCTGATGCTACTGTTGGTGGTGCTGTGGTGACTGCTACTACGGCTGGGGGTGCTGATGCTACTGTTGGTGGTGCTGTGGTGACTGCTACTACGGCTGGGGGTGCTGATGCTACTGTTGGTGGTGCTGTGGTGACTGCTACTACGGCTGGGGGTGCTGATGCTACTGCTGGTGGTGCCGTGGTGACTGTTACTACGGCTGGGGGTGCTGATGCTACTGCTGGTGGTGCTGTGGTGACTGTTACTACGGCTGGGGGTGCTGATGCTACTGCTGGTGGTGCTGTGGTGACTGCTACTACGGCTGGGGGTGCTGATGCTACTGCTGGTGGTGCTGTGGTGACTGCTACTACGGCTGGTGGTGCTGATGCTACTGCTGGTGGTGCTGTGGTGACTGCTACTACGGCTGGTGGTGCTGTGGTGACTGCTACTACGGCTGGTGGTGCTGTGGTGACTGCTACTACGGCTGGTGGTGCTGTGGTGACTGCTACTACGGCTTGTGGTGCTGATGCTACTGCTGGTGGTGCTGATGCTACTGCTGGTGGTGCTGATGCTACTGCTGGTGGTGCTGATGCTACTGCTGGTGGTGCTGATGCTACTGCTGGTGGTGCTGAACATGTACCCACACACTCTCCTGCTGCTGGTAATATTGCTATTAGTGTTGTTGTTGCTGATGGTACTAATGATGTGACGGCGCTCCTGCTGGAGGTGTTACTGAAACTGATTACCTGAAGGTTGCCTGAAAACGACGCCTCCGCGGCCAGGTCCAAGACCAGGCCTCCAGGTTGCTGGCCTGTTCGAATAGGCTGTTGGTGGTGGCCGCACTTAGTACAAAAGAACCACATTCTGACTGATCAGGAACTGATTTGAGGAACTTATAAATTTCACTCTTGAAGACACCCAGAGTTTTGATGTTCGTAATGTGAACGTCACAAACTGGTTTTCACAACCACCGTCTTTAACACCTTAACTGCATCTACCTCAAAACATAATATACTTCCATCACTTATTTTACTATTAATTATATAACTCGAAATGTAATGTAAAATAATGTTAAATACTAGACCGGGTTAAGTCACGAGAAGTCCCTATAATTCACATGAACAATTGTTATCGTTCAGTATCAATTACTAGTTAGAGCGGGCGCAGCCACTTTCATGGTCATCATATCTGACATACACAAAGATTCCATTCCAGCATACACTAATACCTATATATGTGATAATACAAGAAGTTGAGACTATGTTTAGATGAGTCAACACATGGAAAGCACAGAAAAGACTGAATAAGCAAATGCATCGCACAAAAATCACATTTAGTTTCACCGTTGTCTTTCCTATGATTTTTACAGACGCCATCCTCTACATCAAAGTCACAATTTCACTATTGCTAAGACAGAAAGATGGGTCACTGTTCACAAGCCTTTTACAGCTAGATGTATTTCAGTCGCTGCACGATTGGAGAAAGGGATCCCCGTATCTCTTAAGCTCAGCCAGATCTACCACAATGAAGCACCTAAATTATTAGAAACACAAAGTCTCTTAAAGTGTACTTGAACATAGAAGAGAGGAGCTTACCACGAGAAATATACGTCTTAATTTACACCTGGAAAATTTCAGAGGAATTACTCCCAAATCTGCAGACCACCAGTGAAAAAAAACAGGGATTTCATGTGTAAACTAAGAGAAAACTCAAGTGTAAGGGGATGAAGAACCTTCAAATCCTTCCCTTCATACTTAAGGATAATTAACAGACACCCAGATGTCTTTAAGAGCTAACTTGATAAGTTAGTTCCTAATCAGCCAAGATGTGCTTACACTGGAGTGCGTGCGGCAAGCACCAACACACTGACTGATCAGGCCAGCAACCAGGCAGCCTGGTCTGGGACTGGGTTACGGGGGTGATGAACTATGAAATAGACTAGAGGTAAGCAGGTATAAGACAGGTCTTACTATGAGTCACACACAACCATATGGTCTTCAACGACAAGTTTCAATTATTTTCTGTAAAAAAAAAAATTAGGAAATAAAACTAATGATAATTATATTAGTGGGATGGGTAAAACAGCAGCTGGGGAACAAGAGGCAACCAGGTTGGATCCAAGGAAAGGAAGGGTAGCTCCGATTTCTTGGATCAAGAACCTTTCAGCAGCTTCCAGGTACCACCCCATGAAGATAATAAAAAATACATCATAAAAGCACTCAAAACATTCAATATAACAGAAGATTAACGTGAGAAACTAAGAAGTGAAAAATGTCAGATTTTATATTCAAGGATCACAACAGCTGTTGTGATTCCAAGTGTCAGTATATGTGCCCAAGTATCAGTATATCTTTGATATACCTTTGACGAGTTTCGAGAGTCCTACTACTCTCGGAGCCCGGCCATGGACCAGGCTCGTTTGGTGCTTGCTTGGTCAATCAGGCTGTTGCTGCTGGAGGCCCGCTGCCCCACATATCCGTCACAGCCTGGTTGATCTGGCACCTGTTGAAGATACTTGTCCAGTTTCCTCTTGAAGGCTTCTACACTTGTTCCAGCCGTGTTTCGGATATCTTCTGGTAAGATGTTGAATAGTCTGGGACCCCGGATGGTGATACAGTGCTCTCGAATTGTCCCCACCGCAACCCTGCTCCTCACTGGGTTTATTTTACACTTTCTCCCATATATCTCACTCCAGTATGTTGTTATGGCAGTGTGCAGATTTGGGACCAGGCCCTCGAGTACTTTCCAGGTATATATTATCATGTATCTCTCTCTCCTCCGCTTAAATGAGTACATGTACAATACTTGAAGGCGTTCCCAATAATTTAGGTGCTTTACTGGCTCGATGTGAGCCGTAAACGATCTCTGTATTTGTTCCAGCTCTGATATTTCTCCTGCTTTGAAAGGGGCCGTCAGCACTGAGCAATATTCCCTGGGTTTATTTTGCACTTCCTCCAATATCACTCACTCCAGTATGTTGTATCAGTAATTATCATCTAATTTTGATGGTATCGGTAACGGCCTAAAATTGAGTGTCGGCATCCACAAAAATTTTGGTATCGTTCCATTACTAGTACGATCACGACCACTAGGAAAATGATAACCTGGATAACTAGACCTTTCAAAACTTGATATACCAAGTAAATGATACTCTTTAAGACACTTCTGATGTACACGAACAACACATTAAGGTGGGAGAAACAACCGATTTATAAAATATACAGAGAACCTTCACTTCCGGTATCTATTCGCACACCTAGATTATTAGGAACGTCTAAAATCCCGTATAGTGTACTCCCTGAAGCAGAGGCAACATACGTGTATATTATAATTCACACTTGGAAATACAGAAAGCACTAGTATCAAATAAGAACACTGAAAAAATCCCTTAAGAGAACGAGAAGAAAGACAAGAAACCGAAATGACCGGAATGCAGAAATAGTGGAAAATGAACTTCATACACAGTTTTAAGAGCAGGTATGATAATGTTAGAGAGGCCATAAACCAGCGATGCCGATCGACGACGTATAAAAAACGAGGCCAGGAACCAAGCTCCGACCCCCATAAACACAAATGGGTAAGTACAAAGGGCTGAGTACACACACCCACCCACATAAACCGCATATTTTATCAACCAAAATAGAATACGCACTGAGCGTGACGATGATCATATGGGGAGCAAATTGTTGTGACAATGTGACGGTGGTGAAGAAATACAGCAGCACCAGTATGAACACTAACAACAATGTGACGGTGGTGAAGACATACAGCAGCAACAGTATGAACACTAACAACAATGTGACGGTGGTGAAGAAATACAGCAGCAACAGTATGAACACTAACAACAATGTGACGGTGGTGAAGACATACAACAGCAACAGTATGAACACGAACAACAATGTGACGGTGGTGAAGACATACAACAGCAGCAGTGTGAACACGAACAACAATGTGACGGTGGTGAAGAAATACAACAGCAGCAGTGTGAACACGAACAACAATGTGACGGTGGTGAAGACATACAGCAACAGCAGTGTGAACACGAACAACAATGTGACGGTGGTGAAGACATACAGCAACAACAGTATGAACACGAACAACAATGTGACGGTGGTGAAGACATACAGCAACAGCAGTGTGAACACGAACAACAATGTGACGGTGGTGAAGACATACAGCAACAACAGTATGAACACGAGCAACAATGTGACGGTGGTGAAGACATACAGCAACAACAGTATGAACACGAACAACAATGTGACGGTGGTGAAGACATACAGCAACAACAGTATGAACACGAGCAACAATGTGACGGTGGTGAAGACATACAGCACCAGTATGAACACGAGCAACAATGTGACGGTGGTGAAGACATACAACAGCAACAGTATGAACACGAGCAACAATGTGACGGTGGTGAAGACATACAGCAGCAACAGTATGAACACGAGCAACAATGTGACGGTGGTGAACACATACACAGCAACAGTATGAACACGAGCAACAATGTGACGGTGGTGAAGACATACAGCAACAAGCAGTATGAACACGAACAACAATGTGACGGTGGTGAAGACATACACACACAGTATGAACACGAGCAACAATGTGACGTGTGGTGAAGACATACAGCAGCAACAGTATGAACACGAGCAACAATGTGACGGTGGTGAACACATACAACAGCAACAGTATGAACACGAGCAACAATGTGACGGTGGTGAAGACATACAGCAACACCAGTATGAACACGAGCAACAATGTGACGGTGATGAAGACATACAACAGCAACAGTATGAACACGAACAACAATGTGACGGTGGTGAAGACATACAGCAGCAGCAGTATGAACACGAACAACAATGTGACGGTGGTGAAGACATACAACAGCAACAGTATGAACACGAGCAACAATGTGACGGTGGTGAAGACATACAGCAGCAACAGTATGAACACGAGCAACAATGTGACGGTGGTGAAGACATACAGCAGCAGCAGTATGAACACGAACAACAATGTGACGGTGGTGAAGACATACAACAGCAACAGTATGAACACGAGCAACAATGTGACGGTGGTGAAGACATTCAACAGCAACAGTATGAACACGAGCAACAATGTGACGGTGGTGAAGACATACAACAGCAACAGTATGAACACGAACAACAATGTGACGGTGGTGAAGACATACAACAGCAACAGTATGAACACGAACAACAATGTGACGGTGGTGAAGACATACAGCAGCAACAGTATGAACACGAACAACAATGTGACGGTGGTGAAGACATACAGCAACAGCAGTATGAACACGAGCAACAATGTGACGGTGGTGAAGACATACAGCAGCAACAGTATGAACACGAACAACAATGTGACGGTGGTGAAGACATACAACAGCAGCAGTGTGAACACGAGCAACAATGTGACGGTGGTGAAGACATACAGCAGCAACAGTATGAACATGAGCAACAATGTGACGGTGGTGAAGACATACAGCAGCAGCAGTATGAACACGAGCAACAATGTGACGGTGGTGAAGACATACAACAGCAACAGTATGAACACGAACAACAATGTGACGGTGGTGAAGACATACAACAGCAGCAGTGTGAACACGAGCAACAATGTGACGGTGGTGAAGACATACAACAGCAACAGTATGAACACGAGCAACAATGTGACGGTGGTGAAGACATACAGCAGCAGCAGTATGAACACGAGCAACAATGTGACGGTGGTGAAGACATACAGCAGCAGCAGTATGAACACGAGCAACAATGTGACGGTGGTGAAGACATACAGCAACAGCAGTATGAACACGAACAACAATGTGACGGTGGTGAAGACATACAGCAGCAGCAGTATGAACACGAACAACAATGTGACGGTGGTGAAGACATACAGCAACAGCAGTATGAACACGAGCAACAATGTGACGGTGGTGAAGACATACAACAGCAACAGTATGAACACGAACAACAATGTGACGGTGGTGAAGACATACAGCAGCAACAGTATGAACACGAGCAACAATGTGACGGTGGTGAAGACATACAGCAGCAGCAGTATGAACACGAGCAACAATGTGACGGTGGTGAAGACATACAGCAGCAGCAGTGTGAACACTAACAACAATGTGACGGTGGTGAAGACATACAGCAGCAACAGTATGAACACGAACAACAATGTGACGGTGGTGAAGACATACAACAGCAACAGTATGAACACGAACAACAATGTGACGGTGGTGAAGACATACAGCAGCAACAGTATGAACACTAACAACAATGTGACGGTGGTGAAGACATACAGCAGCAGCAGTATGAACACGAGCAACAATGTGACGGTGGTGAAGACATACAGCAACAGCAGTATGAACACGAGCAACAATGTGACGGTGGTGAAGACATACAGCAGCAACAGTATGAACACTAACAACAATGTGACGGTGGTGAAGACATACAGCAGCAACAGTATGAACACTAACAACAATGTGACGGTGGTGAAGACATACAGCAGCAGCAGTGTGAACACGAACAACAATGTGACGGTGGTGAAGACATACAGCAGCAGCAGTATGAACACTAACAACAATGTGACGGTGGTGAAGACATACAACAGCAGCAGTGTGAACACGAGCAACAATGTGACGGTGGTGAAGACATACAGCAACAGCAGTATGAACACGAGCAACAATGTGACGGTGGTGAAGACATACAGCAGCAGCAGTATGAACACGAACAACAATGTGACGGTGGTGAAGACATACAGCAACAGCAGTATGAACACGAGCAACAATGTGACGGTGGTGAAGACATACAGCAGCAGCAGTGTGAACACGAGCAACAATGTGACGGTGGTGAAGACATACAGCAGCAGCAGTATGAACACGAGCAACAATGTGACGGTGGTGAAGACATACAGCAGCAGCAGTATGAACACGAGCAACAATGTGACGGTGGTGAAGACATACAGCAGCAACAGTGTGAACACTAACAACAATGTGACGGTGGTGAAGACATACAACAGCAACAGTATGAACACGAGCAACAATGTGACGGTGGTGAAGACATACAGCAGCAGCAGTATGAACATGAACAACAATGTGACGGTGGTGAAGACATACAACAGCAACAGTATGAACACGAGCAACAATGTGACGGTGGTGAAGACATACAGCAGCAGCAGTATGAACACGAACAACAATGTGACGGTGGTGAAGACATACAGCAGCAGCAGTGTGAACACTAACAACAATGTGACGGTGGTGAAGACATACAGCAACAGCAGTATGAACACGAACAACAATGTGACGGTGGTGAAGACATACAGCAACAGCAGTATGAACACGAACAACAATGTGACGGTGGTGAAGACATACAGCAGCAGCAGTATGAACACGAACAACAATGTGACGGTGGTGAAGACATACAGCAACAGCAGTATGAACACGAGCAACAATGTGACGGTGGTGAAGACATACAGCAGCAACAGTGTGAACACTAACAACAATGTGACGGTGGTGAAGACATACAACAGCAACAGTATGAACACGAACAACAATGTGACGGTGGTGAAGACATACAGCAGCAGCAGTGTGAACACTAACAACAATGTGACGGTGGTGAAGACATACAGCAGCAGCAGTGTGAACACTAACAACAATGTGACGGTGGTGAAGACATACAGCAGCAGCAGTGTGAACACTAACAACAATGTGACGGTGGTGAAGACATACAGCAGCAGCAGTGTGAACACTAACAACAATGTGACGGTGGTGAAGACATACAGCAGCAGCAGTGTGAACACTAACAACAACGTGACGGTGGTAAGAGCAAGATCAACAGTGACAGCAACAGTAAAACTGGCAGTACCATCACAATCAACAACAACAGAATCAAAATCAGCAGCAATAGCAACAAGACTTCCAGCAAATAATAGCAGCAACAACAACATCAGCAACACCAGTAGAATCGGCAACAAAACCTGCATCAGCAGCAACAATAGAAGCATTATCAGTAACATCAGCAGCAGCAGCAGCAATAATAACAACAAAAGCAGCAGCAGCTGCAGCATGGGACATGCGGTGTGATAATTACGTCAGTTTACTGCCTGGTGAGAGCGAGAGGAACGACGACACGATCAATAATGACCAAACTCAGTTATTTCTGTCCTCATCACTGGGATGTGTATCATCTCCTCTACCCCCCCCCTCCATACATATATGCACATACACGCACAAACTAACATGCTCACACAACATGCACATATGCGGCCGCAGTGTGGAGCCTCAACGTGATAAAGCACGTGCAGAAACTCGAAAGGGTCTAAAGGTTTGTAACTAAAACCGACCCAGAGCCAAGAAGAAAACACTTTTAAGGAAAACCTACTGGAAGGAAATATGATATCGTAATCTACACCAGAAAAATTCTGGAGGGACTGATCCAAAACCTAAAGCCTGAAATCACTCCACGTGAAAGCAAGAATGTAAAGACTGTCCAAAAGACTTCCAACGAAAAACTGGGGCACGATAAGTACACAAAAAAAAAAAATTAAGGGGACCAAGACTCTTAAACACCCTTCCTCCATCCATAAGGAGAATTACCAACAACCTTCTTAAATGACTTCATGAGAGCTACCTGGAGTCTGATGTAAATGGTTTAGAAAACGACAAGTTGAAGAATTAGACGTTTTTGCAACATTTGGGAATCTTTATTGCACTAAACGTTTCGCCAACATTTACATCATATCTGTCAGACACAGCAACATCCTGGGATCTTGATACAGGTAATTCTTCAAAGCTTGGTGAGCCTACAGACATGCCCTACTTACACTAGTGGAATTTTCCACTGATGACGCCTCCTCCTGCTGCTGCAACTCGCCTGTCTGCAGTATATAAGTCACTTCTCCGCGCATATTCTGTAATTTCCTCAAGATTGATAGACTGAACATGTCGACTCAAGACTGAGGGACTGATTACCTCAAAATTCTTCTCATTTTCCACCATTCATCTATGTACCGGACTGAGGAAGCCACAATACAGATTCCCAGATGTTGCAAAAGTGTCTAATTCTTCAACCTGGAGTGTGTTTTAAGGGTCAACGCCCTCACGGCTTGGTCCCAGCCCAGGCCTCCCGGTTGATGACCTGATCAACGAGGTTGTTGGTGATAGCCAAACGAAGTCCAACGGAAGCATCACAGCCCGGCTGATCAGGCACTATAGTGAATACACTGATCAACATGCAACTGACACCACAGTCTGATTGATCAGGCTAGCAATCAGGACACCTGGTCTGGAACCGGTGGCGACCCTCGAAACCGACTACAGGTAAACTAGAGGTAAGATTAGGTAAAATAATGTTCAAGGAGAACGAATGCAGTAATGCTGGTCGACGTATCTGAAGAGGCGGGGCCATGAGTAAATATTCCATCCTGGCAAACGCAAATAGGTGATTACAAATATATATACACAAATCCGAGTAGGAAAGAAGTAATGAAATAGGTACTCACGTGTTAACGAGCCACAGGGTCCTTGGGAAATGTTTTCAGTCTGAGACAGATATGATAGGTCCCTGAAGATCAGGAATTAGTAATGTCGGGTTATGACTCGACCCCTGTACACAGCTATATTGGAAGACATTAGCACTGTACCAGAAATAGTACCTAAATACACGTTAGCCTAGCAGATATATACCAGAGACCTATTGGGGCTCTGTGAATAATTTGTTTTGAACCAACACGTAACAGAACCAACCAGAAACGAAAATACATTAATCTCCATGAACAATGAGGACCTTGTCAGAGGCGTAACAATCACAAAGTCATTGAAGCATAAATCCATGCGGAAAAAAAAACAAGAAATAGCCAACAACACTTAGAGAACTGATTGGGACAAAATTTGCAGAGCTATCAGACATTCCCTGGGAAACAGTCCAGGGTAACTTTAACCCACACAGGAGTATGGAAAAGCTGAATACGAAGCATACAAGATAAATATAAAATATGTTTCATTGAGAAAGGTAACAATGAGATCACGTAAGAAAAGGTTACGGAATGACTTAAAAATAAGCATATGTCACAATGAAGGAAAGATAATCTATACAGAGAAAGTGCGGATGTAGAGCAGCAAATAGGAAGTAAAATGAGCTCTAGCACTAATACCACACATCATAAAAGGTAATAATATGCCAAATTACAATTTTTATGGAAATAAATGACCTACACATTTCAAGTCAACACAGATTTAGAGGCTAAAATGGACTTCGGTAAGGTACTGACAAATGCAATCAAGGAGTGAAAGCCTGAAAAATAGGTTATTAGGTATAACAAGGAAATCAGGAAAATGTATATTATGTTTTCTAATGAACAGAACACAGTGAGTAGTAAACGAAGCAAAATATAGCCATGGCAAAATAAAACTTGTAGTATCTCAAGGCACGGACGGTCCTGGGGCTTTCCCTGTTTCTCATTCTCATAGAAAATATAGATAACAGCACTTAGCTACACCTCTGTAGCATCTTTTGCAGACGATACCAAATATGCATTTAAGTCGTCTCGGTAGAAGGCAAGACAAATTTGAAAGCATATATCGACAAAGTCTTCCAGTGAGCAATATGAAATAATATGTTCAACTGTGACAAATTCCAACTCCTCAGATATGCCAGAAATGAAGAACTCGTAAGGAGAACTGGATACAAAATACAAGAGGACCATCTCACAGACAAAAAGGAACATGTAAAAGACTTGGCATAATAATAATGATATCAGATTACCTATTGTTAAAAACACAAAAAGGAAAATACTGCAAAGGCCCAAAAAAATGATAAGGTGAATAATGAAAACTTTCTAAACATTAGAAATAATGCCAGTGGTGACACTATTCAGTGTTGACGGTTCTGTTCAAAGCAGATCCATCAGAGCTTAAAAAGGTACAGAGATCATTTACTGCTCGCATAAAGCTAATACAGCACTCGTACTATAGGAATGCCTCGAAGCAGTTGGAATAGTCTCTGGAGAGAAGAGACGCCTGATAATATATACATACATAGGAGATATGTGAGAGCTTAGTCCCAAATCTGCAAACTACCATAACAATATACTGGAGTGAAAGACATGAGAGAAAGTGTACAACAGACCCAGAGGAAAAAATAATGTCAACAACCGTCGTCCAAAATTATTCAACTTATTATTATTAGCAGATACCAGAAATATTGCTGGAATAAGTGCAAAAAATCTCAAGAGGAAACTGGTTCACTACCTCCGACAAGTGCCATCTCATCTAAGCTGTGACGCCTATGTGAGCCAAAAGGCCACCAACAACAGCCTGGTTGAACAGGCAATCAAGAAAAAAGTCTGGTCCCTGGCCGGTTGTGGGGTTAGATAATTTTCGAAACCGTTCACAGGTATATACCTAGGTGAGTAAACCCATACATAACCCTTAATGACCCCTTTCCTGTCCCTCTTCCATCTCCCCCTCCACATTCTGGTTTCTCAATTAGCTAAAGGAGAGGCAGCGTCACATCACGACCCCAACACCCCATCTGCTGCTCCTGGCTACCCCCTCGTGTACTCACTACCCCCTTCTGTAACCTTCCTATAATCACCTTCACTTGTACCATAACATACCTCACTCACTTTTGAAACAGTGACCCCTGCAAGAGCCATAACCACCTTCTGGAGTGGCCAAGAGGAGGGACTGCATGAGTGATTTAGAGAATCAATAAGTGAGTGCGGTACGTAACTGCGGTATGTCACCACAGCTCCTGCGACAAATATGTTCCAGGCATGACCCACCCAACACCTTCTGTCTTAACTCTTATAATATTTCAACACCCAACACCAGTACATTATCTTGTCCAAAATTATGTGGTTCATCCAACTAATACCTGTAGATGGTCCCTGGGATCATCGCCCCCGCGGCGCCGTCTCGGTTTCCAACTAGGCCTCCTAGGTGAATGCTTGGTCAGTGAGGTTGTAAGTACTAGCTTAGCTAGCTGCACGGTATCCAACGTAGCTCTCGACACGATCCAAGCATCCACCGCTTGACCAAATCTTCATCATAAGATTTATGTAGTGCGTTGTATATCATGAAGCTCTAAACCTGTGTGGATCATTCTGCGTAAGGAGCAGTGAAGGTTTGATACTCCATTCACTAATCGTTACACAATCTCTGACCAGCAAGGCTGTTGGTGTTCGTCATCAGAAGCATCGTAACGAGTACTGACACAGCCAGATATCTAAACAAGTATGAAAAAGGTTAACTACAACCTCTTCCTTAGTCTCCTTATGAGCCATCCAGAGGCAGCAGTTGAGTTGAGATACACCACGGTGAAGCAGTCGAGGTCATCCCGCTACTAAACTACCTGAAAAAACCCTGCGGGGCGCGAGAAAACTTTGAAATAATTTCCTGAAGAGGTTACGAAATGCAAGACAAAATCCACTGAAACGTGATGCCTAACTCACTAGTTTTCACGTCTTTCTTCCCTGGATGTAGTCGAATAATATGTACGAATACTGTAAAGCAACTCTACTTGAGTCTTTGTCACAATACGATCCGTTCACTGGTGCCGTTGGCTCTATGTCGGAGGCCCTGCAAGTGACCAGTGACATGCGCTGGTGGTGTCAACTCGCACAGATGGTGTCTACTAATACGCCAAAGCAGCCGCTGGCTTAAAGATCGTAGTGATGAGGAACATGATAGGGGCGAGTACTGTGCCTTGTAGAACAGAGTTCTTCACTATGGCAGCTTCCGATTTAACTCTGTTTACTACTACTCTTTGTGTTCGACTGGTTAGAAAATTGAAGATCCATCTGCACACAAAATGAGTTATTACATCATGATCGCACTTGGCAAAGGCTTTTGCAAAATCTGTGTATACTACATCTGCATTGTTTGTTTTCCAGTGCATCTAAGACAATATCATAGTGGTCCAATACTTGCGAGAAGCAGGAGCGACCTGCTTTGAAACCATGTTGCCCTGGATTGTGCAATTTTTGAGAGTCCAAGTAGTTTGCAATCCTCCTTCTTAGAACTCTTTCAAAGATTTTTATAATGTGGGACGTTAAAGCTACTGGTCTATAGTTCTTAACTATTTCTTTGCTGCCACCTTTATGGAGTGAGGCTATATCCGTTGTTTTCAGTGACTGTGGAATCTCACCTTTGTCTAGGCTCCTTCTCCATAGCATACTTAGGGCCTGTGAGAGTGGTTTCTTGCAGTTCTTAATGAACACAGAGAGTTCCACGAGTCTGGGCCTGGGGCTGAGTGCATGGGCATGTCGTCGATGGCTTTCTCAAACTCTACTGGAGTTAGGGTTATGTCAGAAATTTGGCATACAATGGCAGGGTTTTGAGGCTCATTCATGAAAAAATTATTTGGATTGTCTATCTTTAGACTGATTAGTGGCTCGCTGAACACAGAGTCATATTGAAATTTCAGTATCTCACTCATTTCTTTGTTGTCATCAGTATAGGATCCATCTTGTCTGAGCAGGGGCTTTGTACTAGATGTGGTTTTTGCCTTGTTTTCGGCATATGAAAAGAAATATTTCGAATTTCTTTCAATTTCACTAATCGCTTTTAGCTCCTCTTGTCTTTCCTGGATCTTGTACGAGTCCTTCAACTTTAGCTCAGTATTTTCCACTTCCCTGGTTAGCGCTTCCTTCCGTGTTTCAGATAATCTGGCATTCTTGAGGAGCTCAGTGATTCTTCGCCTTCTCCTGTAGAGGGAGCATCTCTCTCTCTCCAAATTCAACTTCAACAACAATAACATCAACTGGGACCAGGTAAACTATGTCCTAAATGAAACATGTTGGGAAGATATCTAAAATAACATGGACCCTAACCAGTGCCTTGAAAAGATCAACTTCTCTTCTGTTTTCTTAGGGGAATATGCCTTGAACATAATTCAGCTGCCAGGAAGTTGATCTTTTCAAGGCACTGGTTAGGGTCCATGTTATTTTAGATATCTTCCCAACATGTTTCATTTAGGACATAGTTTACCTGGTCCCAGTTGATGTTATTGTTGTTGAAGTTGAATTTGGTGAAGGTACCCTCATAGCTGTATTCATTTTGCTGATCAGGACCCCTGTGCATATAAGTTTGGACTTCGATTAAATTGTGATCAGAATTAGTTGTTTTTTATATTGTTATGTTTCTTACCAGGTCCTCATTATTTGTGAAAATAAGGTCAAGTGTGTTCTTCAGTCTTGTTGGCTCCACTATCTGCTGACTTAGGGTGTGTTTATTGCAGAAATTCAGCCGATTATGTGTGTGTGACTTTTCATCTGAGCTGCCTCCAGGGATTGCTTCTGTTACAACATTATTTGTTGTGTTCTTCCATTTTGCATGTCTTAGTTTGAAGTAACCAAGCAAGATGTTTGGGGATGGGGCTGGAAGGTTTCCCAGACAGTAGTCAATTTTTGCTAGCTGTTCCTTGAACTGTTGGGAAGTTGCATCTGGTGGCTTATATACAAGTACAGTGACTAAGTTTTAGTTCTCGATTTTTATTGTTAGAACTTCAACTACATCATTTGTGGTGTTCAAGTTCTCTGTGCAAATGAGCGACTATTTGACATACAGGTCAACCCCCCCCCCCTTGTTGCCTGTTCTTTCTGTCGCATCTGAAAACGTTGTACCCAGGTATCCATATTTCACTGTCAAAGTAATCTTTTGCGTGGGTCTCTGTGAAGGCTGCAAACATTGCATTTGACTTCCCTAGAAGTCCACAATGCCTACAACAAAATAATCTTTCATAAAATCACACAACAAACCCAAGTGTCTCCCCGGCGCACACATTACGAACTCTGATTCTGTTCTGGAAAGATTTAATATTTTAATGGGCCAAGATGCATTCTACTTGTGTTGAATTATATATATGCTTTAAAGCTACTCTAAGTTCTCTTGTCTTCGACTTCTTGACATTGACTGCCGAGGCAGAAGCCCCTCTAGCCAGATCTGGATCTTGGCTGCATTGGTTGCTCCTTGATCAATGAGGCTGTAAATGTTGGTACCCCGCAGACCTCTATGATTAATAGACGCAAATTATAACGTGCGATTTAATAAGACATGATAAACTACTTTATAGCAGACTGATCGTCAGTATATCTTGATAGGACTGCTGAGTCTTGATTTTATCTTGAAGTACTTCCAAGGATCACAGCTCTGCGCTCACATTTCTGCCTAGGCCTTCTGGCTGACATCTTGATCAATGAAACTATTTATATTTGCGGTCCGACGTAGATATTAGAGGTTGGATTTTTAAAGATACTTCACATAAACTTATCAGGTTCTTTAGTGCTCAGAGTTTTGGCGGGCATGTTGGAAATTCTTCTTACATTCAAAGGGAAAGTACTAATACTTTGGACTCCCTACACTCATCAATAGGGATATGTATATCTCCTCAATAGGAATATGTTGCCCTATCTACCATACTTTCAGCTTTCCTCAGAGGTTATTTCAGGGTGCGCTGCAGAAGGAAAAATTTCAGGGTTTTTAAGCATTTCCAATAGTTTAAATGCTCGAATGGATTCGAGCAGTGAATGTTCTCTTTACATTTTCAAGACTGTAATTTCGTCAGCCTTAATTAAAAGAGATTATTAATATACAGCAATAGTCTAGTTCCATTTTATTGATTTTATTTTACCGAAGAAACCACAAAAAATGCAAAGCTGCACCATTAATGTTTAGGCGGTGGAAAAAGAAAGAGCCCCTAACAGGCAGACCATTCTCTTAGCCCACACAACCTTCTCTTGAACTGTAACATTGTAATTCAGCGTGATAGTGGCATCACTATACTGCCTCAACTACTTGGCCTTCCTCCTCCTTCTCGCATATATTCTTCAATTGGTCACAGTTTATGTAACACGCAAACTATCCACAGTTATCCCCGTCACACACATACCTTTGATGAGCTTAGTTTTTATACTCTCGGAGCCCGGCACGGGGCCAGGCTTGTTTCGTGCTTGCCTGGTCAACCAGGCTGTTGCTGTTGGCGACCCGCTGGCCTACATATCGATCTAAACGACATAGCACAAGCAATCTGAATAATGTCACCACTGACACTATTTCCCTTGTTCAGAAGGTTCTTATTATCCACCCCGTCATCTTCCTGACTGTCTTGACATTTGCTTGACTGTGTTCTCTGAAAGAAAGGTAAGTCGACATGATCGTGGCCGCGGCCTGGTCTGGGATCGGGCAGCGGGGGCGGTGACCTCCGGAAGCGACACCAGGTAATGATTACCCCCTAAGTCTCTCTAGCGTGTTCCTTTCATTCTGTTTGATGATCCTCTTAAGTTTTATTTACAGTATCCCTTTTCAGTTCTTCATTCTTTCCATACCTAAGCAGTTGGTACTTATCACTATTGAACGTCATTTTGTTTTCCACTGCCCACTGCAAGATCCTGATTATATCTTCCTGCAATTTTTCCGTGTTTTCTGCCGTGGTTACTTTCATGCTTATTTTAATGTCATCCGCAAATGATAACGCAAAACTGTGGCGAGTGTTTTATCTCTATCAGCTATGATGGATTTTGCTCTGTTTACCACTGCCAGAAATTGAAAATTCATCTGCCTACCTCTCAAAGCTAATGCTCTACAGCCTTCCTTATGCATAGGGACTATGTTTGCAATCTTTAAGGTCTCTAGAATTTCACCAAGATCTAAGTTCTTCCTACAAAGGATATTATGTGCTTTTACAAGTGGTAATTTCCACTTTTTTATAAGGAATTCCACGAATCCGGTCCAGGTGCTGAATGAGCACGTACACTACTAACATATTATTATTTAACCTGTGATTGTTTTTTGAGAATTCTTTACTCTCGAAACCCGGACTTCAACCAGGCTGCTTCCAGTGATTCGCAGACCTACACAGCAGGTATAATCGAGCTCAGCTGGCACTTGTTTCAGCTAGAGGTCCATTAATATTTCCTTTCCAACCTAGGAGGCCTGATTCCAGACCGGGAAGTGGGTAAGATGTACCTAGTATTGGATGTACCTGCCGGTACATTAAATACTATCCACTCACAGAGACTCCAGTTTAAATACTTCTTTGTGCTTCAGTAACTGTCCCTTGTCTGCAGCTTCCTCTAAATCTGTTATATTGTAGTTCAGTTCTTGTTTGTTTTTAATTCACTCTTTCTCTGTAATGAACTGGCAACAGTCAAATTCAGTTGAACTACAATACATATTTTTCCTATTACACTAAATTTTAATTCGAAGAACCTCAATGCAATACCTTAGAATAACAGTCACGTTCAGTGTCCTGGAAACTTTCCAGGAAATGGAAGTCCCTTCCATTTCAGAAAATATTTTACTTTTCAATTGCTTCTTCAGCACTACAAATATGGAATTAACCATCATCTATTTATGGTACACTATTCTCGTATTTCAGGACGCTTTCACTTTAGCAAAACTTTTTCTGCACTTCAGAGGAAAGTCATTCATCTTCACTTCATAGGAAAGTCATTCATCTTCACCTCATAAGAAAGTCATTCATCTTCACTTCATAGGAAAGTCATTCATCTTCACCTCATAAGAAAGTCATTCATCTTCACTTCATAAGAAAGTCATTCATCTTCGCTACACCTACTTCCACAACATTTTCCATAATTATACTCTTTTGTAACACAGATGAGTCACATCCTGTGATTAATTTGTGTTTTAAGTCCCTTGTCCCTGCTCTTCTCATATCCACCCTCTCTACCTGTTGTCGGCTACTGTTGTCGATTCTGAGGATCACTGCCACTGCGGCCTCGGAATCGACAAGAATCGATTTCAATGCCTCTGAGTACCTTTTATGTTATAATCATATTACATCTAGTTCTTTTCTGGTTCAAGGTCATTAGATTCAGTTCCTTTATTTTCTCCTCATAGTCCGTCAACCTTTGGAATCATGTTGATTGAGAATCTATGGAAGTTGTCGAGCTTCTATAAGTACTTAAAAAAATTACAGAACCTCTCTCCGCACACACTCTTGAGCCTACTATTATACACTTCTTTGTATACATCAGTGATAATCCTTCAATTTACGTTGCTTTGTTACGTGGGTAAGAACCAATAGCCGAGAGTCCATCAAGGACTGGCTGAAGCATCACCACAACCAACAGAAACACTAACGTGTGACTCGTTTTGAGACAGCGGGATAATGACTTCCGTAATGCTCATGTCAACCCCAACATTCCTCTAGAATCATACAGTTCTGTTGATGCTCGTATTCCTCAAGATTGCATATTATTCACTACCCTGTGACTTATCAGATATTATCTGAAGAAACTCACATTTCCACTTGTATTTTTGAAGTGGCTGTAGCTGTTGCTAAGAGTCAATGAACTTGACGTTACGACGCAAGAATAATTATAATAGTCATAAGGTGAAGGCGTGAAAATGCAAGCAATCCACAAACCCAGACCAACAGCACTTCAAACTGTATTCTTGTTGCCAATATAAGAAATAAACTTGAGCCATGTACAAAATTAATCAATATATAGCAAAGGTAGCTGAATAAACAAATGTAGTGCAATCACATTTCATAAGGAGTTTTAAGAGTAAATATCATAAGGTTTATAAAGCCAGGAACAGTGTGTAACTGAGAGATAGGGTCATGTGCAGACACTCGTCCCCCTGCAACCACAAAAAGGAGAGTACAAGCAGACTCGTACATACAAGTTCGCAGACAAATCTCTCAATGAGTCACAGATGAACATCCAAGACGTTTTATGATAGTGATAATGATGACACCTTGGCACTTCATTATATCTAAGATGCCAGTAAGGGAGAGAAGCTCTCGTGAAGTTTACCCTTGATGGGCTACATTAAAAAAACTGGTGTTCTTGAGTCCGTGATGTAAATTATAGGTGACACTTCACAGTTTGCCTTCGACTGGTGTACATTTACCAAAGGAAGTGAGTGGTATAAATTCGTTCACAGGTTGCACCATAAACTCATAAAAAGGAATAAATGATAGAAACTAACAAAAAATGCTGACACACATGGTGGTCAAGATAGCCTATTGACCCCTGCGGAGAATTAATCCGCCACTCTATTTTCTATAATGGAAGTGCAAACTACATATTAAAAATTATAAGCCAACATAATGTACCCGCGGGCAGGTTATTAGTCTCGACCAAAAAATAACTCACAGCTGACTTATATATGGGGTCAGATTTCAACATTAAAATAATATTTTCATGCGCACAAAACAGCCAAATCAATAAAGATAAACAACGCGCAGGAATGTGCCGCGGCAATAAATAAGAAGTAAAATCCGGAGTTATCATAGTAAATAACCCATAAAGTCAACATATGGGGTGGTGAGGGGCGAGAATAATGTTGTTGTATGTGAGTGCACCCATCATGCCCATTCCAACACCAACAGTGACCACGTAAATTAAGAGATTACTGATGAAATATTAGCAGGTGGGTGGAGTTCAGTCTTCGTGCGTCACTCGTATCAATCAATCGCACAGTGAGCGTGCAAACTGTCCTCACATCACTGCTCACAAACCCTCAATACACTGGCATCACTGCTCACAAACCCTCAAAACACTGGCATCACTACTCACAAAATATCACTACACTGACATCACTGCTCACAAACCATCACTACACTGGCATCACAGCTCACAAACCATCACTACGCTGGCATCACTGCTCACAAACCATCACTACACTGGCATCACTGCTCACAAACCATCACTACACTGGCATCACTGCTCACAAACCATCACTACACTGGCATCACTGCTCACAAACCATCACTACACTGGCATCACTGCTCACAAACCATCACTACACTGGAATCACTGCTCACAAACTATCACTACACTGGCATCACTGCTCACAAACCTTCACTACACTGGCATCACTGCTCACAAACCATCACTACACTGGCATCACTGCTCACAAACCATCACTACACTGGCATCACTGCTCACAAGCCATCACTACACTGGCATCACTGCTCACAAACCATCACTACACTGGCATCACTGCTCACAAACCATCACTACACTGGCATCACTGCTCACAAACCATCACTACACTGGCATCACTGCTCAAACCATCACTACACTGGCATCACTGCTCACAAACCATCACTACACTGGCATCACTGCTCACAAACCATCACTACACTGGCATCACAGCTCACAAACCATCACTACACTAACATCACTGCTCACAAACCATCACTACACTGGCATCACAGCTCACAAACCATCACTACGCTGGCATCACTGCTCACAAACCATCACTACGCTGGCATCACTGCTCACAAACCATCACTACACTGACATCACTGCTCACAAACCACTACACTGGCATCACTGCTCACAAACCATCACTACGCTGGCATCACTGCTCACAAACCATTACTACACTGACATCACTGCTCACAAATCATCACTACGCTGGCATCACTGCTCACAAACCATTACTACACTGACATCACTGCTCACAAATCATCACTACGCTGGCATCACTGCTCACAAACCATCACTACACTCATATCACAGCTCACAAACCATCATTACACTGGCATCACTGCTCACAAGCCATCACTACACTGGCATCACTGCTCACAAACCATCACTACACTAGCATCACTGCTCACAAACCATCACTACACTGGCATCACTGCTCACAAACCATCACTACACTGGCATCACTGCTCACAAACCATCACTACACTGGCATCACTGCTCACAAACCATCACTACACTGGCATCACAGCTCACAAACCATCACTACACTGGTATCACTGTTCACAAACCATCACTACACTGACATCACTGCTCACAAACCATCACTACACTGGCATCACAGATCACAAACCATCACTACACTGGTATCACTGCTCACAAACCATCACTACACTGACATCACTGCTCACAAACCATCACTACACTGGCATCACAGATCACAAACCATCACTACACTGGCATCACTGCTCACAAATCATCACTACACTCACATCACAGCTCACAAACCATCATTACACTGCTCACAAGCCATCACTACACTGGCATCACTGCTCACAAACCATCACTACACTGACATCACTGCTAACAAACCATCACTACACTGGCATCACAGATCACAAACCATCACTACACTGGCATCACTGCTCACAAACCATCACTACACTCACATCACAGCTCACAAACCATCATTACACTGCTCACAAGCCATCACTACACTGGCATCACTGCTCACAAACCATCACTACACTCACATCACAGCTCACAAACCATTATTACACTGCTCACAAGCCATCACTACACTGGCATCACTGCTCACAAACCATCACTACACTGCTCACAAGCCATCACTACATTTTCATCACTGCTCACACACCACTACATTCACACCACCTCTTGCACACCTCTGCCACACTCACACCACTACCACACTCACACCACTACCACTCAGCACTGCTCATTCACCACTACCACACACACACCACTCCTTATACACCATCACCGTACTATACAGGGATTGGAAGATTTATCAAAGAAAACCAGCACTGGTTCAGGGAACGGAAATCATGCCTATCAAATAATTTGGGCTTTTAAAACAGTCACGGAAATAAAAACTAAAACGTCAAGGATGGGTAAAATACATTCTTCTTGACTGAACAAATGTTTTTTCCAGTGTTCCACCAGATGATAATCCAGAAATTGGAAAAACAGACAGTGTAAGGGTAAAGTGAATGAGATTATACGACAAGCACAGTACATACAGTTAACTGATAAAATGGGCGAGCGTAAGGAGTGGGGATCTACCAGGCTCCGTACTGGGGCCCCCTTCTTACCAGGGATTTACCTGTGACTGGCTTCGTGGTTTTTTTCCACCTTTGCGGCACGGCCTTCGGCCAGGCTTCTTTTTAGATTGCATGTTCAACCAGGCTGTTGCCATTAGCGTCCCGCTGTCCCACATACCCATCACAACCTGGTACTTGGCTGAGGTAGTGAAAAGTTCCAACTGCTTTGATATGGAAAGAATTTAAAACTCAAAAGTGACACTGAATATTAAACACATGAGGAGTACCAAATATAACTAAAGGAACAAATGAAAGATCTAGGTGTTATAATGCTAGCTAACTTTTTTTTCAAAGAACACAATAAGGCAAACGTTACCACGGCCAGGAAAGTGACGGGGTGGATAATGATGACTTTAAAGACAAGGAAAATAATGCCAATGGAGATACTTTACAAATCGTTTGTGCTCTCTCGGTTTGGGTGCTGTTTAATGTTGACGGATACATTCTGGGCAGGAGATATATCAGAGCTGGCACAGATTCAAAGATCATTTACAACATGCATAGAGCCAATGAAATATATAAATTACTGGGAATACCTCAGTCTTAAACATGTACTTGCTGCAGCACCTTTGAGAGAGGGATACATGAGAACATATACGTAGAAAGTACCATGAAGCACTGGTTCCAAATTTGTACACTCATAACAACGTGCTATAGTGAGAAATATGGAAGAATGTGCAAAATAAACCCCGTGAAAGGCGGGGAGCCATAAGTATTAATAAGTGAACACTATACTACTAACATACGTGGCCCCAGACTTTTAAACATCTTGCCAGAAGATATCAGAAACACTGCTGTAAGAAGTGTAGAAGTTTTTAATTGCAAATTAGACAATTTCCTCCGCCAAGTGCCGAAGCAACTAGTCTGTGACAGATATGTGGGTCAGCTGGTCGGCAGCAGCAACAGCCTGGTTGACCAGGCAAGCACCAAACAAGCCTTGTCCATGGCTAGGTAAATCAAAGGTATATCTTCGTTCAGACTTCTACATTTGTTATGGCATTTTTTTTCTTTATCTCCTAGTAGCAGGTTCAAGATTCTTGGGCCACGAATGTTGACACACCAATCCCTTATTGTGCCTTTGGAGCCTCTGCTTTTAGCTAGATTTATTTTGAGTTTTCTTACGCCAGGAATTTGCTATGGTAGTTTGCAAATTTGAAAACCTGACCCTGTAATAGCTTCCAAGTATAAACTGTCAGGTAAGGTCTCTCTTCTTCGCTCCAGAGATACCTGGAGTGGACAGTAATCGAGCTACAAACCATCACACACTTTATAACATTTTCTCTACACTACCAAGCCCTTTTAAGGCAGGCAAAATTGCTGATCTCGTGAATGCACAGAAAACTTTCAATACCCGGCGCTTAAGTTTCTGGGAATGATTAAAATCTCTAGAACTGTAGTCTACTTGTGATGTACCTATCACTGGTTTCCAGAGTTTTCCTACTCCTGTAAACTAGACATAGGCCAGACTTGTTTTGTGCTTCCCTTGTCAACTAGGCTGTTGCTGTACATGGATAGTATACTGGTAGGTGGGATTTCCCAGTGGAAGGTCATACCCGAGGCACGAGTTAGTGGTGGTAGTAGTAGCAGCAGCCGTGAAGAAGTTATGTAGATGTCATCTGTCCTTTCCACCTGTCGCCAGTATATATATACTCATTGGAGCGGAGGAGAGAGAGATACATGATAATATATACCTGGAAAGTACTCGAGGGCCTGGTCCCGAATTTGCACTCTGCCATAACAACATACTGGAGTGAGAGATATGGGAGGAAGTGTAAAATCAACCCAGTGAGGAGCAGGGGTGCGGTGGAGACAAAAAGGAAACACTGTATTAACATCCGGGGTCCCAGACTATTCAACATCTTGCCAAAGATATCAGAAACACGGCTGAGACAAGTGTAGAAGCCTTCAAGAGGAAACTGGACAAGTATCTTCACCAGGTGCCAGAGCAACCAGGCTGTGATGGATATGTGGGGCAGCGGGCCTCCAGAAGCAACAGCCTGGTTGTCCAGGCGAGCACCAGACGAGCCTGGCCAATGGCCGGGCTCAGACAGTAGAGAAACTCGTCTTGAGTTTTGTATATCGTGTTCCTTTTGAGTTCTTCATTCTTTCCATATCTAAGCAGCTGGAACTTATCACCACTGAACGTATTCATCACAGTTTGGTTGATCTCTCACTTGGCAGATACTGATCGAGTTTTCCTTGGAAGACTACACTTGTCCTGGCAGTATCAGTATCTGCGGGAATAGTCTATCCTACATATATTGATACAATGCTATCATATTATGCCCATGGCGCCCCTATTTTTCACAGGGTTTCTTTTATGCTTCCTCACATATATCTCACTCCAGTATGTTATCTTTCTGTGTAGGTCTGGGACCAGCCCCTCAAGTATCATTATCATGTATCTTTCCTCCACTGCAGAGAGTACGTATTCAGAACTTTTAGGCATTCTAAGTAGATTAAATACTTTATTAGTTCTGTGCATGCAGGCTGTAAACTGTGTCTGCCTCTGTTTTGGCTCTGATGTCTCTTCTGCCCTAAATGGTGCCGTTAACACCAAACAGTACTCGTCAAAGAACATAAGCGATCTGAAGAGCATCATCATTGGCAATACTCTCATTGCCCACCACGACATTCATCTAGCTTTCCCAACATTTGCCCTACTGTGTTCTCTACATGACGGGTCAGCTGATATTACACTCAGGTGCTTCACATGTTCTTCTCGTTCTATTTAGTGGCCATCCTGTGTTTTGTACATCGTGTCCCTTTTGAGTTCCTCACTTTCTCCATATCTGAACAAAAGGAATTTGTTATCATTGAAAACCAGGTTATTTTCTATTGCCCAATGGAAGACCTTGTTTATATTCTCTTGCATTTTCTGGTGTATTTTACTGAGGATATATTTTTCCTTTTTTTTCACACATCAATTTTACAGGCTGTTATCCTACCTCAAGTCATTTCAAAGCCCAGCATACTACCACCTCCCAGGATGCGACCCACAACAGTCTACTATCATTCATGTACCTACTTACTGCTAGGTAAACAGGGGCATCAGGCAGGTGTAAGGAAACATGCCCAACGTTTTTACCCTTGCCAGGGATTGATCCCCAGACACTCAGTATGTGAGCTGAGTGCGCTGCCAACCGAGCCTAGTGATGTATATATAGTTTAAACAATTACGCAATGTGGGTCTAAATCAAGAGCTTTTCTCCTGTACCGTATATTTACCTTCCTCCCTCCCTCCCTCCCTCCCTCTCTCCGTCCCTCCCTCCCTTCCTTCCTCCCTAAGTCAAGGATAACAGCAACAGCCCTGAGTCCATATCTTTATTAAATAGAACCAATTTACAATTTTAAGCATCATTTCAGTATTCAGTCAAGAATAACTAGTTTTATTGTCGCAACATTCTTGCTGAAGACCAGTATAGGTAACGAAAAAATGAAATGTGAAAATACCCAATTCCTGCATCTTAAAATTCACTGTAACTGTAGTAGATAACTCTATTAATATAGATGCTTTTATGGTTGTAATTTCGGACTTTAATCTCAAAACACCAAAGTAAGGACATTCCTCAGGAAAACAGTACGCAAACAAAGAAATCAGCATACACGAAGAAGCAAATGAAGACACAAAAATGTTATTAAAGATATAGAGATAATGTTCTATAGAAAGAGAAATACATAAGTTCTGAACACAAACCCCGTCTGAATGTCTACAGATACGAATATTCTAATAAAATTAATAAATGCAGATACTATCACCATAAGAAACCACCCAGAAATAATCTATAAATTACTAAGCAAGAAACAATCTATGACTCAGACTAGCTAGCAACCAACTCGAGACTCTAGTGCTGTGCTGGTGTGTGTAAAATGTCACGAAACTTAAGTGCCATTAAGCCTATTTTTGCACTCTATTACATTCTAAAATATAATATTGGGTTTTTATTCTCCTTCCCATACAGTAGTGTTTTCTCGTGAAGGTGCTAATGGGAAACAAATAATCAAACATATTAAAATGTAAATAAAAGTAATAAAATTCATGAGAATATTAGAATTGTAGGGTAACCTTGATTAGGTTGGGAATGTGAATTTAAGAGAGAATTATCTATTAGAGTGCACACACAACCCCCACATAACCGACTAAAACTTAAGAGGACGTTTCGGTCCTATCTGTAGTCTACCTGGAGGGCATTCCGGGGATCAACGTCCTCGCGGCCCGGTCTATGACCAGCCCTCAGAGTTGGACCATTCTCTAGTCTCACACAGGCCTCAGAGTTGGACCATTCTCTAGTCTCACACAGGCCTCAGAGTTGGACCATTCTCTAGTCTCACACAAAAGAACTTTAAACAAAAAGCACTAGACAGATGATACGAGTTTCTTGAACAAGCAGTAAGCCTGGAGAAATTCTCACAAAAAAAAAAAAAAAATATTCAAAGTTGCATGAACTCAAGTTAAACATCTCAGGCAGGAAACTAACTTGAGCTGTATTCAGTGGAGAGTAAGTGTGAAGCACCTAGCATAAAATATATATGAACAATAAAGACTGTTTTACCTTGCAAAATAAGATATTTTCATGTGAGCTGGGTAATGACCAGCACTTGAAACTCAAGCACAGCCACCAACAACCCCGACAACTGCAGCCATCAAAGCTTTTGTATATCCTTACTACATATATAAAGAATATTATGAGAGAAGTTGTCTCAGATGCTCGACTGCCAGCTACCAACACTAACAACCTTATTGACCAGGTAGACATGTCTGCTTTCATTTATTGTAATTAACTCAGTAGATGCTTTACCACCTGCATCTCTCAGAAGGTATACGCACCGATATGTATATCTACCTGTGATTGCATTTACCTGTGACAGGTGTCGAGGGTTCCTCTAACCCCGCAGGTGAATTGTGACCTTAATGATCCATGTGTCATCACGAAGCTTTAAACCTAACAAACTAATCAACAGTTCTCTGAGAAACTGGTTGTGTCCTTCCTTGCCTGTCTTGAAACCTGCTTGTTTTCTTGCGGCAGACCTGCTTCGCTGCCAGCCAGATACCTGGTGGCCCGTTTGCCTGGGTGGTGGTGGGAGGTGGCAGTCACCGCGACAGCAGGTAACTGGGTGTGGTCACGCTACGCTGTCACCCACACCGCCTCCACCACAATCACAATAATTCTCTGTCTTTCCCACACTGCCTCCACCACAAACACAATAACCCTCTGTCCTTCCCACACTGTTTCCACCACAACTACAATAAATAACCCTCTGTCCTTCCCACACTGCTTCCACCACAACCACAATAACTCTCCGTCCTTCCCACACTGCTTCCACCACAACTACAATAACTCTCTGTCCTTCCCACACTGCCTCCACCCCTACCACAATAATTATCTGTCCTTCCCACACTGCTTCCACCACAATCACAATAATCCTCTGTCTTTCCCACACTGCCTCCACCACAATCACAATAATCCTCTGTCTTTCCCACACTGCCTCCACCACAAACACAATAACCCTCTGTCCTTCCCACACTGTTTCCACCACAACTACAATAAATAACCCTCTGTCCTTCCCACACTGCTTCCACCACAACTACAATAACTCTCCGTCCTTCCCACACTGCTTCCACCACAACTACAATAACTCTCTGTCCTTCCCACACTGCCTCCACCCCTACCACAATAATTATCTGTCCTTCCCACACTGCTTCCACCACAATCACAATAATCCTCTGTCTTTCCCACACTGCCTCCACCACAATCACAATAATCCTCTGTCTTTCCCACACTGCCTCCACCACAAACACAATAACCCTCTGTCCTTCCCACACTGTTTCCACCACAACTACAATAAATAACTCTCTGTCCTTCCCACACTGCTTCCACCACAACCACAATAACTCTCCGTCCTTCCCACACTGCTTCCACCACAACTACAATAACTCTCTGTCCTTCCCACACTGCCTCCACCCCTACCACAATAATTATCTGTCCTTCCCACACTGCTTCCACCACAATCACAATAATCCTCTGTCTTTCCCACACTGCCTCCACCACAATCACAATAATCCTGTCTTTCCCACACTGCCTCCACCACAAACACAATAACCCTCTGTCCTTCCCACACTGTTTCCACCACAACTACAATAAATAACCCTCTGTCCTTCCCACACTGCTTCCACCACAACTACAATAACTCTCCGTCCTTCCCACACTGCTTCCACCACAACTACAATAAATAACCCTCTGTCCTTCCCACACTGCTTCCACCAAAACTACAATAACTCTCCGTCCTTCCCACACTGCTTCCACCACAACTACAATAAATAACCCTCTGTCCTTCCCACACTGCTTCCACCACAACTACAAAAAATAACCCTCTGTCCTTCCCACACTGCTTCCACCACAACTACAATAACTCTCTGTCCTTCCCACACTGCCTCCACCCCTACCACAATAATTATCTGTCCTTCCCACACTGCCTCCACCCCTACCACAATAATTATCTGTCCTTCCCACACTGCCTCCACCCCTACCACAATAATTATCTGTCCTTCCCACACTGCCTCCACCCCTACCACAATAATGATCTGTCCTTCCCACACTGCCTCCACCCCTACCACAATAATTATCTGTCCTTCCCACACTGCCTCTTAACTACCACAATAACCCTCTGTTCTTCCCACACTGCCTCCACCAAAACCACAACTGTCAGTGGTATGTCATATCAATGGTATGTCAAGTAGGAGACTGTTACCTAGTGTTACAGCTTAGGAATTTAACAGTTGATTATGAGTCGCCGACATGTCAGTAACACTGACCCCTAGAGTTCATGCCCTGGCACCGCCCGAGGGCTTGATGCAGGCATCAGTAAAACAAAACAGCTGGCAAATGACACACCACTTCTACTTAATAAGTTCGAACATAGCAGTCGTGTATTACTCCAACCGCCTCTATTATATTTCTGGAACCCATCCACAACAATTTTGGTGGCAGCGGCAGAATTTGCATCGATGCACGATCTGCACATTGTGCTTTACCCATATCAATGGCATGCCTGAATTGGCGATTTAGTCATTGAATTCCGAGACTACCAGCTTGGTTCTGAGATTTGCCCTATGGCATCTGAGTATGATGATCAGATTAAGTCCTTATAGACTTGAACATTTGCTAGTAACGTAACCAAGCTGCCAGGCACTAGTGATATTATATTTGCTCTTCTCGAGACCCAATTCCACAACTTCTCTCTCGCAGCATAGTGTGAAGTTGCTTCAGGTGTCAGAGGACCCTCAGACAGCTTGATGCAGTAGTCCTAATCGTAGAAAGCTGCTAGTTCATGTGGTAGTTCCTCCACAGGGACTACTTGAAACAAATCATGTTTTCACTTGTGGATGTCACAGACCATCTGCAAAAAAGATGTCTCTGTAGCGCCTAGTGCACTCACACGAGTGTCAGTCGCTGAGCCTCATTCCAGTGATCATATAGTTGATGACGATGATTCATGCAGAACGAAGGGTTTGTTTGTGGAACCATCCTTGCACATTGTACACGACAGCAAGACCCATATCTTTCTTGCAAATACCGCTTGTCAGTGTCCGTCTCAGAGCAAACAACAACCTTTTTGACCTTATTCACTACCAGTATCCTGTTCGGGTAGGGGACGAGTCGCTGGACACAGAGTAGGTGCTATTTCCCCAGAGGAGCGTCTGGCTTTCCCGCCGTTGGAAGAAAAAGACTTGCTCAACTGACTTCCCAGGTGAAGTCACAAGTGTTTTGCAGATATTGAACGAGAGTAGATACGTTATAGCCTATATCTTGTACAGATATAAACAGTTATTTCAGTCACTACTTTACCATTTTTGTGTTTTGCTATACTTTGTAATCTTTGTTGGACAGTATGTTATTTTGCAATTGCTGTGTGACTGTGTATCACATCACATTATTCTGCCATACTCCATAAATAAATTAGTGTGTGTGTGTGTGTGTACTCACCTAGTTGTGGTTGCAGGGGTCGAGTCATAGCTCCTGGCCCCGCCTCTTCACTGGCCACTACTGGGTCACTCTCCCTGCGCCATGAGCTTTATCATACCTCTTCTTAAAGCTATGCATGAAACCTGCCTCCACTACATCGCTTCCCAAACTATTTCACTTCCCGACCACTCTGTGACTGAAGAAATACTTCCTAACATCCCTGTGATTCATCCGAGTCTTCAACTTTCAACTGTGTCCCCTTGTTGCTGTGTCCCATCTATGGAACATTCTGTCTCTGTCCACATTGTCAATTCCTCTCAGTATCTTACATGTCGTTATCATGTCTCCCCTATCTCTCCTGTCCTCCAGTGTCGTCAGGTCGATTTCCCTTAACCTCTCCTCGTAGGATATACCCCTTAGCTCTGGGACTAGTCTTGTTGCAAACCTTTGCACTTTCTCTAGCTTCTTTACGTGCTTGGCTAGATGTGGGTTCCAAACTGGTGCTGCATACTCTAGTATGGGCCTAACGTACACAGTGTACAGGGTCCTGAACGATTCTTTATTAAGATGTCGGAATGCTGTTATTAGGTTTGCTAGGCGCCCGTATGCTGCAGCAGTTATTTGGTTGATGTGCGCCTCAGGAGATGTGCCTGGTGTTATACTCACCCCAAGATCTTTTTCCTTGATTGAGGTTTGTAGTCTCTGGCCCCCCTAGACTGTACTACGTCTGCGGTCTTCTTTGCCCTTCCCCAATCTTCATGACTTTGCACTTGGTGGGGTTGAACTCCAGGAGCCAATTGCTGGACCAGGCTTGCAGACTGTCCAGATCCCTTGGTAGTTCTGCCTGGTCCTCGTCCGATTGAATTCTTCTCATCAACATCAACAGAGGTTTGCAAAGAGACTATCCCGGAGCTAAGGGGTATGTTATATGAGGAGAGGTTAAGATAAATCAACCTGACAACACTGGAGGACATGAGGGATAGGGAGGACGTGATAACGACGTATAAAATACTGAAAAGAATTGACAAGGTGGACAGGGCCAGAATGTTTCAGAAATGGAACACAGGAATAATGGACACAACTGGAAGTTGAAAACTCAGATGAGTCACAGGGATGTTAGGAGGTATTTCTTCAGCCATAGAGTTATTATGAAGTAGAACAATCTGGAGAGTGATGTAGAAGACGCAGGATCTATACACAGCTTTAAGAAGAGGTACGACAAAGCTCATGGAGCAGAGAGAGTGTGGACCTAGTAGCGACCAGCAAAAAGGCAGGGCCAGGAACTGTGACTCGATCCTTGCAACCACAAATAGGTGAGCACACACACACACATACACGCATACACAACAGGCCTAGTGTCTAATCGACATGTGCCTAGGACAAAATAGTAACTAACTAACACACACACATTTGTCAAATCGACATATACATACACACAGAACAGGCCAAGTGCCTAAGCCAAAATGGTAACTGCCTCCACCACAGCCACAATAACCCGTATCTTTCTCACACTGCCTCCACCACAGCCACAATAACCCCCTATCTTTCTCACACTGCCTCCACCACAGCCACAATAACCCCCTATCTTTCTCACAATGCCTCCACCACAGCCACAATAACCCCTATCTTTCTCACACTGCCTCCACCACAGCCACAATAACCCCTATCTTTCTCACACTGCCTCCACCACAGCCACAATAACCCCTATCTTTCTCACACTGCCTCCACCACAGCCACAATAACACCCTATCTTTCTCACACTGCCTCCACCACAGCTACAATAACACCCTATCTTTCTCACACTGCCTCCACCACAGCCACAATAACCCCTATCTTTCTCACACTGCCTCCACCACAGCCACAATAACACCCTATCTTTCTCACACTGCCTCCACCACAGCCACAATAACCCCTATCTTTCTCACAATGCCTCCACCACAGCCACAATAACCCCCTATCTTTCTCACACTGCCTCCACCACAGCCACAATAACCCCTATCTTTCTCACACTGCCTCCACCACAGCCACAATAACCCCCATCTTTCTCACACTGCCTCCACCACAGCCACAATAACCCCTATCTTCTCACACTGCCTCCACCACAGCCACAATAACCCCTATCTTTCTCACACTGCCTCCACCACAGCCACAATAACCCCTATCTTTCTCACACTGCCTCCACCACAGCCACAATAACCCCTATCTTTCTCACACTGCCTCCACCACAGCCACAATAACACCCTATCTTTCTCACACTGCCTCCACCACAGCCACAATAACACCCTATCTTCCTCACACTGCCTCCACCACAGCCACAATAACACCCTATCTTCCTCACACTGCCTCCACCACAGCCACAATAACCCCTATCTTTCTCACACTGCCTCCACCACAGCCACAATAACCCCTATCTTTCTCACACTGCCTCCACCACAGCCACAATAACCCCTATCTTCCTCACACTGCCTCCACCACAGCCACAATAACCCCTATCTTTCTCACACTGCCTCCACCACAGCCACAATAACCCCTATCTTCCTCACACTGCCTCCACCACAGCCACAATAACCCCCTATCTTTCTCACACTGCCTCCACCACAGCCACAATAACCCCTATCTTTCTCACACTGCCTCCACCACAGCCACAATAACACCCTATCTTTCTCACACTGCCTCCACCACAGCCACAATAACACCCTATCTTCCTCACACTGCCTCCACCACAGCCACAAACCCCTATCTTTCTCACACTGCCTCCACCACAGCCACAATAACCCCTATCTTCCTCACACTGCCTCCACCACAGCCACAATAACACCCTATCTTCCTCACACTGCCTCCACCACAGCCACAATAACCCCCTATCTTTCTCACACTGCCTCCACCACAGCCACAATAACCCCTATCTTTCTCACACTGCCTCCACCACAGCCACAATAACACCCTATCTTTCTCACACTGCCTCCACCACAGCCACAATAACACCCTATCTTCCTCACACTGCCTCCACCACAGCCACAATAACCCCCTATCTTTCCACCATAGCCATAATAGCCCCTATCTTTCCCATAATGTCTGCACCACAGCCACAATAATACGCTGTCCATGCCACACTGCCTCCACCACAACTACAATTGCTTCCAACATTCCACACCGCAACCAAAATTAGCTCCTCCGCCACCATCACATTTAAATCCTCTTCCCAAACTACCACCAACATCACAACCATCACTCCCCTCCTCACATTACTTCTACAATTACACTACCATACTTGTAGCTTACATTAAGTACAGAAAATTCCAGGGGTCACTGCCCCCCCTCGGCCTGGTCCCAGACCAGGCCTCTTGGTAGACGGCCTGATCAATCAGGCTTTTATTGCTGGCCTCACGCAGACCAATGTAGGCACCAGGTTAAATCTGTGATGTACCTTTCTCGCCTAAGTTTCAAGAAATACAGTTTAAGGGATTTAAAGCATTCCCAACAATTTAGCTTCTTGACTAAATTTATATGGGAAGTAAAAGTTCCCTGTACATTCTCCAGATTTATGACCAACCAGGCTGTGATGAATATGTAAACCGGCGGGCCACCAGCAGGAACAGCCTGGTTGACCAGGCAAGTACCAGACGAGCCTAGCCCAAGGCCGGGCTAGGAATATAAGAATATAAGTCTAGAGAAAACTATTGACTTGAAAAGTATCCTCACTAGCTATGCATAAAAATTTCCTTGCGATTGTGATGGTAACATTATTGTGATTGTTGATGGTAAGATATTCTGACAGTATTACTCGTAGTCCCATACTTTCCTTTTTGCTCTATTGAATTGTTTGAGTTTGTTTCATACTCTGTGTTTCTAGTTTTTATTTCTTCATTTTTCTATACCAGAATAACCGAAATTTATCCTCATTGAACATCTGTTTTTATGTGGCTCACTGGAAGTAAAGAAAGTCTGAGAAATGAAGGAAGGAGAGGGTGATCAGTGGAGAGACTCTGGGATGAAAAAGGAATGAGGGATTAGAGGATAAAAATGGGTGGAAGGATGGAGACTGGTATGGAGAGGGTATTAAGAGAGGAGCATGGAAGATGTGAGTGGAAGTAGACTACTATGGGAAGTGAAGGTTACTCATCACTATGCCCTGTCAGCTCCCTGTGGTTCTGTATCACTCTCAATGTGGGACTGCTCTGGTGTCATTCCTCTGTGTGGTTCTATCACTGCTTCTACCCTGGTACCAACGTTTATCTCTGATTTTGTCTCATTTCTCTCCGCATTCCATTCCTTCTCCATTCTGTCTGCATAAACACCTTGTACTTATCTGATTTACTAAAGTTCTTTCTCTTTCGTACTACTCTGATTTTTGTATCTTATGAAAGACTATTTGCAGATAATGTTTGTCCTGTATACTGGCTACAGTCAGTCGGGTTTACTGTCTCCTAGCCTCCATAGCCCAATCATACTATTACTTCTTCATATTGATCGCCTCACTTAATTTTTTCGAGGATCAGGTTTCCAATTTATAAATTGCCGTAACTATTTATTGGAGCGAGAGATACGGAAAACAAGCGTAGAATAAACCCAGTAAGAAGCAAGTGCGTCATAGAGAATACTGTTAACATCCGAGGTCCAGAGCTATTCAACATGCCACCACCAGATATCAGAAATATTGCTGAAATATAAGTGGACGTTTTCGAGAGGAAACTAGAAAAGTTTCTGCAGTAAATGCCAGATGTGAAGGCTAAGTGGTCCTGGGGGAAAATGGGGGAAGATGCAAAATCCTGGGTATTTATACAGCCACCAGGTAACCCTAGCCTAAGGCTGGGCTTCTAGAGCAGAACTCTGGAAACCAGTCACAGGTATGTCATAGGTAACTTGCAAGTGAACCAGAGGTCAACCTGCCCATATTCCACCACACAAAGCAGACCACAAACCTCACCAAAATGGGGATGCTTTCTTTTGCCCTGTCACCATCATTAGCTTTCACATATCCAGGCTTATAATTTACATAAGATTACCATAACCTGGGTCACAGTTCACTTGTGTCATGAATAATGTTTGAATTCCTTTCCCAGAGCCCACCTCCAGAGGCATAAATGATGCCACCCTCTACAAGACCTTCCTTAATGTCTCCCAACGCCTACGACATACCCAGAATATATTCTCCTACTTTCCTGGTCATCGCCTCTGCAGCCCGAGCCCAGTCTTGTTCACCTGGTTAAAAACCTAATCAGTCAGGTTGTTGGTGTTGGCCACACACAGGCCAACACCGGCACCACACACCGGTTGGTCAGGAATTAACTTTCGAACAGCTAGAGGTTTGTTTTAATTCCCCTAATGTATGAAGGGAGGGGTGTCAATAAGTCTTGCTCCTTTACACTTACTGAGATACCTCTTAGTGTACCCCCATCCCCCCACTTTTCGCTGAAGGTTATTTGCACCGTCTGCCAAACATCTTGTTTTCGAAGGGAGTGATTTCGGTGTGTAGATTTAGGACTTATGAATCCAAAATTTTCCAGGTGTAAATTATAATGTATCTTTCTTGCTCATGTTCCAATGTAAAGCAAATTAAAAAATAAGCAATAATTATTATTAAAGTCTGGAGAATGAGAGGAAAACGATGCCTGATCACAAAAACTGTGGCACTTACGCTGAAAAGTATACTAGCACGACTAGCCTACCTGATAAGACCAGCAACCAGGAGGCCTAGGCCAGGACTGGGCTGCAAAGGCAATGATCTCCAAAAGCATCAACAGATAGTCAACACAAGTGCATGGAGAAGATTGAAAGAGCAACAGAATGACGTGGGAATGAAAACTGGAAGAATAAGGTGGGAGTGTTTGAGGACAGTGAGTAAAATGATATAACAAGTTAGTTGGACATAACAGGAAAGTAGAGGATTTAACTGGGAAACAAAAGAATTTAACAGGCTAGTAAAGGAATATAACAAGATAGCAAAGAAATATAACAAGATAGTAATGAAATTCAACAGGGATATAGACTGGGACACTGTAGTTTGCTAACAGCCCCTCTGAAGGCAGGCAATATCACAGAACTGCAGAATGCACAGAGAACATTCACTGTCTGTATAAATGAAGCCAAACACATAAATCATTGGGAATATAGGCGTAAATACATCACAATTTATACCTGGAAAATTTTTGGAGGAAGTGGCCCTCAATTTGCACAATGATATCACTTCCTACAAAGCACGAGACTCGGCAGTGCAAAATACCTTACAATGAAAAACAGGTATGGTGTGAGAATGTTCTGAATTCCCATGTGGCAGTGTTCTTCATAGTGTCTACATGACAGTAGTGAGGCTTGAGACTACTATCCGCTCACTACTAAGTGGGAGAAGGGGAGTTTAACGACCTTTTCCCACCACTTTGAGAGGCGAGTTTCATGTCAATAGAGTGCCATGTGTCATGGTTACACTTGTAATATTAGAAATGAGACCTTTTTGTCAATAAAGTATCAGAACTTTGATGAGTTTTACAAATGACATATAGGCTGACGTTCAGACATGTTGAGAGCACTTAATTAGTCTTTTTTGCTGCAATAGTTGGCAACATTGCCGGTATTTAGGCCTGGAATCAGCAGTCTTTGGTTTTGCGCCAATCAGTACACATCATGATGTGTGTCTTCGGTGACATGAGCATCAGAGAGCCGGATTAATATATTCCCCAGCCTCCAAATTTGACATATGCTCCAGATGAATATTCAATGATGTGCATGAGAGAGTACTAAGACTCATTTAAATGTTATTAGCGAACTTTCCCGGCTTAGGCTGGAGTCCACAATCTCGGAAGTGGGACTGTGATTTCAAAGGTACTGTCAACTTGTTGATTAAGCAGAATGAGAGTCAGATATAATGATGGACGACATTCAGATATGGCGACTGCTAAGCATTTAGCAGGACGAGTCCAAGACCACCAAACGCTCAGAAATTATACACCTGAGGGTTCATTTGAAAGTTCTCTCCTTACTTTGTTCACTGAGTAGACTGTAATCCATAATTTTGTACAACGCAGGTAGGGCCTGATTAATATATGGTAGGTATAGGGCAGGCTAGGTGAATAAACTTTAGAGCTGGTCAAGTGTCAATTTCTACTCGCCGTACATCTAAACTCATGCCAGCCCAAGCTTCATTCAACGACCAATTACGCTGGAACATGAAGCCTGGTAATGAAGCAGGAACCAGGTGTCATCAAGGACATCAAACTGGTAAGTATACACAAATGTGTAATTTTGATACCCACCTGTGAAGGTATGAACCATTTACATTTTTAAAGCTCGGAGAGAGGCTGGAGGGCTAGCTGAATAGACTGACACTAATTAACAGCGTCATTCAAGTATACACCTGCAAAATATAAAAAAAAAAATCTGATACCGATACACAATTTTAGGTCAATAGGAATACTGATATAGTGAAACCTACCAATATCGATACTCTGAAATATTCCTAACCGCGAGTACACTATGAGATAATGAGATACAAAAAGAGTAGGGAAGGGGGAGCAAGTAGAGGGAAGGTGGAAATGGGAATACAAAGAGAAAGAGGGAGAAAATGATGAGGGAAGAAGTAGGTAAAGTGTAATAGACGAGGAAGGAAGAGGAAAAAGGGGAGAAGTTATATAAGGATTTGTTAGGATGATGTGAAGAGGTAAATGGCTGAATCAGGAAACAGAGGAGAGGGATGCAGAAGATATACCAGCTGAGAAGACTGTGAGGTTACCTGTAGTAGTCTTCAGGGGTCACAGCAACATCGGCCATATATATATATATAATATATATATATATATATATATATATATATATATATATATATATATATATATATATATATATATATATATATGTCGTGCCGATTAGGTAAAACTGGTCAATTAGCAAGAACTCATCTAAAATTAAGTCCTTTCTAAAATTTTCTTATACGTTTAAATATATATTTTTTCATTTATATTAATGTAAGAATTTATAATTTTGTACCAAGAGAAAATTTGAAAACCTACCTAACCTTATTACAACAAGCGCAATTTAATTTAGCCTAACCCAACTAAATATATTTTAGATACGTTAACATTAATTTATTAATAAACAAACACAATGAAATATATTTTTTCGTTATGTTCAGAATGATTTTGGCGAAATTATTCCATACACAAATTTTCACTTGTCTTATAAGCCAAAATCGCAAGTTTTACCTAATCGGCACGACATATATATATATATATATATATATATATATATATATATATATATATATATATATATATATATATATAGTGTGTGTGTGTGTGTGTGTCTTTTTCTGTCTCATAAACACGCTGGATAACAGGTATATCTAGCTACTTCTACTTACACTTTAGGTCACACTACACTGGCATACACATGCATATATATACATACACACATCTAGGTTTTTCTTCTTTTTCTTAATAGCTCTTGTTCTTTTTATTTTCTCTATTGTCCATGGGGAAGTGGAAAAGAATCTTTCCTCCGTAAGCCATGCGTGTCGTATGAGGCGACTAAGATGCCGGGAGCAATGGGCTAGTAACCCTTCTCCTGTACAAATCTACTAAAAACGAGAAGAAAAACTTTATAAAATTGGGTTGTCTGAATGTGCGTGGATGTAGTGCGGATGATAAGAAAGAGATGATTGCCGATGTTATGAATGAAAAGAAGTTGGATGTCCTGACCCTAAGCGAAACAAAGCTGAAGGGGTAGGCGAGTTTCAGTGGGGAGAAATAAATGGGATTAAGTCAGGAGTATCTGAGAGAGTTAGAGCTAAGGAAGGGGTAGCAATAATGTTGAAGGATCAGTTATGGAAGGAAAAGAGGGAATATAAATGTGTAAATTCAAGGATTATGTGGATTAAAATAAGGGTCGGATGCGAAAAGTGGGTCATAATAAGCGTGTATGCACCTGGAGAAGAGAGGAGTGTAGAGGAGAGAGAGAGATTTTGGGAGATGTTAAGCGAATGTATAGGAACTTTTGAACCAAATGAGAGAGTAATTGTGGTAGGGGACCTAAATGCTAAAGTGGGAGAAACATGCAGAGAGGGTGTAGTAGGTAAGTTTGGGGTGCCAGGTGTAAATGATAATGGGAGCCCTTTGATTGAACTTTGTATAGAAAGGGTTTAGTTATAGGTAATACATATTTTAAGAAAAAGAGGATAAATAAGTATACAAGATATGATGTAGGGCGTAATGACAGTAGTTTGTTGGACTATGTATTGGTAGATAAAAGACTGTTGAGTAGACTTCAGGATGTGCATGTTTATAGAGGGCTACAGATATATCAGATCACTTTTTAGTTATAGCTACAGTGGGAGTAAAAGGTAGATGGGATACAAGGAAAATAGAATCAGTAAGTAAAAGAGAGGTGAAGGTTTATAAACTAAAAGAGGAGGCAGTTAGGGTAAGATATAAACAACTATTGGAGGATAGATGGGCTAGTGAGAGTGTAGGCAATGGGATCGAAAATGTATGGGGTAGATTTAAAAATGTAGTGTTAGAGTGTTCAGCAGAAGTTTGTGGTTACAGGCGAGTGGGTGCGGGAGGGAAGAGGAGCGATTGGTGGAATGATGATGTAAAGAGAGTAGTAAGGGAGAAAAAGTTAGCATATGAGAGGTTTTTACAAAGTAGAAGTGATGCAAGGAGGGAAGAGTATATGGAGAGAAAAAGAAGAGGTTAAAAGAGTGGTGAAGCAATGTAAAAAGAGAGCAGATGAGAGAGTGGGTGAGATGTTATCAGCAAATTTTGTTGAAAATAAGAAAAAGTTTTGGAATGAGATTAATAAGTTGAGGAAGCCTAGAGAACAAATGGATTTGACAGTTAAAAATAGGAGAGGAGAGTTATTAAATGGAGAGTTAGAGGTATCGGGAAGATGGAGAGAATATTTTGAGGATTTGTTAAATGTTGATGAAGACAGGGAAGCTGTGATTTCGTGTGTAGGGCAAGGAGGAATAACATCTTGTAGGAGTGTGGAAGAGCCAGTTGTGGGTGTAGGGGAAGTTCGTGAGGCAGTGGGTAGAATGAAAGGGGGTAAGGCAGCTGGGATTGATGGGATAAAGATAGAAATGTTAAAAGCAGGTGGGGATATAATTTTGGAGTGGTTGGTGCTATTATTTAATAAATGTATGGAAGAGGGTAAGGTACCTAGGGATTGGCAGGGAGCGTGTATTGTTCCTTTGTATAAAGGCAAAGGGGACAAAAGAGTGCAAAAATTATAGGGGAATAAGTTATTATTGAAAGAATTAAGAGTAAAACAGGAAGCAGGATAGCAGATGAACAAGGGGGCTTTAGGAAAGGTAGGGGGTGTGTAGACCAAGTGTTTACAGTGAAACATATAGGTGAACAGTATTTGGATAAGGGTAAAGATGTTTTTGTGGCATTTATGGATTTGGAAAAGGCGTATGATAGGGTAGATAGGGGGGCAATGTGGCAGATGTTGCAGGTGTATGGAATAGGAGGAAGGTTACTGAAAGCAGTGAAGAGTTTTTATGAGGATAGTGAGGCTCAGGTTAGAGTGTGTAGGAGGGAAGGGGACTATTTCCCAGTAAAAGTGGGCCTTAGACAAGGATGTGTGATGTCACCGTGGTTGTTCAATATATTTATAGATGGGGTTGTAAGAGAAGTGAATGCGAGGGTCTTGGCAAGAGGTGTTGGGCTAAAAGATAAAGAAGCAAATACAAAGTGGGAGTTGTCACAGTTGCTTTTTGCTGATGACACTGTGCTTTTGGGAGATTCTGAAGAGAAGCTGCAGAGGTTGGTGGATGAATTTGGTAGGGTGTGTAAAAGAAGAAAATTGAAAGTGAATATAGGAAAGAGTAAGGTGATGAGGATAACAAAAAGAATAGGTGACGAAAGATTGGATATCAGATTGGAGGGAGAGAGTATGGAGGAGGTGAATGTATTCAGATATTTGGGAGTGGACATGTCGGCGGATGGGTCTATGAAGGATGAGGTGAATCATAGAATTGATGAGGGGAAAAGGGTGAGTGGAGCACTTCGGAGTCTGTGGAGACAAAGAACCTTGTCCATGGAAGTAAAGAGGGAATGTATGAGAGTATAGTTATACCAACGCTCTTATATGGGTGTGAAGCATGGGTGATGAATGTTGCAACGAGGAGAAGGCTGGAGGCAGTGGAGATGTCATGTCTGAGGTCAATGTGTGGTGTGAATATAATGCAGAGAATTCGGAGTTTGGAAATTAGGAGGAGGTGCGGGATTACCAAAACGATTGTCCAGAGAGCTGAGGAGGGGTTGTTGAGGTGGTTTGGACATGTAGAGAGAATGGAACGAGACAGAGTGACTTCGAGAGTGTATAAAACTGTAGTGGAGGGAAGGCGGGGTAGGGGTCGGCCTAGGAAAGGTTGGAGGAGGGGGTAAAGGAAGTTTTGTGTGCGAGGGGCTTGGACTTCCAGCAAGCATGTGTGAGCGTATTTGATAGGAGTGAATGGAGGCATATGGTTTTTAATACTTGACGTGCTGTTGGAGTGTGAGCAAAGTAACATTTATGAAGGGATTCAGGGAAACCGGCAGGCCGGACTTGAGTTCTGGAGATGGGAAGTACAGTGCCGGCACTCTGAAGGAGGGGTGTTAATGTTGCAGTTTTATAACTGTAGTGTAAAGCACCCTTCTGGCAAGACAGTGATGGAGTGAATGATGATGAAAGTTTTTCTTTTTCGGGCCACCCTGCCTTGGTGGGAATCGGCCGATGTGTTAAAAAAAAAAAAAAATATATATATATATATATATATATATATATATATATATATATATATATATATATATATATATATATATATATATATATTTGCTGTTGTGTTGTGAAACAAAATAGCCGACCACTTCCTAGGTATCTAGTTACAGGCGAGTGAACAAAAGCAGCAGGTGTGAGAAGACTTGTGTATAAGTTTCCTCTCATCCGGGGCCGTTCACTTGTGAACCAAACACTCCACCACTGAGCTAAGAGTTGTACACCTCACTCTGGTGAACTAGGTGAGGTCCACCACTGAGCTAAGAGTTGTACACCTCACTCTGGTGAACTACGTGAGGTCCACCACTGAGCTAAGAGTTGTACACCTCACTCTGGTGAACTAGGTGAGGGAGGGAGGTGAGGAAGGGAGAATACCTGAAGGATACTTTGAGGATGTCTTAAGGGGTGGAAGGGTTAACCTCTGGGTGGTGCGGTCCTAGACTAGGCCCCCTGATGGAGCAAGCCCTGATCAACCAGGCTGTTACTGCTAGCCGCATGCAGTCCATCGTACGAGCCATAACCCTGATGGTCAGGCACTGATTTGAAGCACTTACCAATAAACACAGTAGACATTCTCACGTCACTATTAACTCCTTAACTTGAGCCTAACGTTAATATTTAACCCTACAGGCCGTACTCCGTCTGCTGTCTTCTTTGTCCTTCCCAAACTTCATGACTTTGCACTTGCTGGGGTTAAAATCCAAAAGCTATTTGTCGGATCAGGCTTTTTTTTGTGTTTACTTACCGACTTGTTTTGTTTTTTACCGGGGATGATACTTAGCTCCTGTTCCCTCCTCCTAGACCACCTTGATTGCCATTACTGACTTCTGGCTTCTTGAAGTTGAGGAGTGAGTTTGCCTCTACCACTGCCTCATCCAAGTCATGTGTGTGTGTGTACTCACCTAGTTGTGGTTGCAGGGGTCGATTCATAGCTCCTGGCCCCGCCTCTTCACTGGCCGCTACTGGGTCACTCTCCCTGCGCTATGAGCTTTATCATACCTCTTCTTACAGCTATGAATGGAACCTGCCTCCACTACATCGCTTCCCAAACTATTCCACTTCCTGACCACTCTGTGACTGAAGAAATACTTCCTAACATCCCTGTGATTCATTTGAGTCTTCAACTTCCAACTGTGTCTCCTTGTTGCTGTGTCCCATCTCTGGAACATTCTGTCTCTGTCCACCTTGTCGATTCCTCTCAGTATTTTATATGTCGTTATCATGTCCCCCTATCTCTCCTGTCCTCCAGTGTCGTCAGGTCGATTTCCCTTAACCTCTCCTCGTAGGACATACCCCTTAACTCCGGGACTAGTCTTGTTGCAAACCTTTGCACTTTCTCTAGTTTCTTTACGTGCTTGGCTAGGTGTGGGTTCCAAACTGGTGCTGTGTACCCACCTAATTGTGGTTGCAGGGGTCGAAACTCAGCTCCTGGCCCCGCCTCTTCGCTGTCCGCTACTGGGTCTCTGCTCTCCTTGCTCCATGAGCTTTATCATACCTCGTCTTAAAACTATGTATGGTTCCTGCCTCCACTATATCTTTCTCTAGATTATTCCACTTCCTGACTACTCTGTGGCTGAAGAAATGCTTCCTAACATCCCTTTGACTCATCTGAGTCTTCAGCTTCCAGTTGTGTCCACTTGTTTCTGTGTTCCCTCTCTGGAACATCCGCACTGTGTGTGTGTGTGTGTGTGTGTGTGTGTGTGTGTGCGCTCGCTCGCGCGCTCGCACCTAGCCACTGAAATCAGCGATGACAATGCAAGTCTGCATAAAACCCTCAGAAAAAGAACTTGTGGAAATGGGTTTTGGTCTTTAGTCAGACATTACTAAGTATCAAAAATGTCGCTCTTTAAACTGTTTACTATATTACCATTGATATGCTTAGTCACGTCAGGAGATCGTCACTCAAATTTATGGTGTCATTACTCATGCTTAATAAGACATGACTGGAGAATATTAAGTGTAATCAGACCTATTGTTTGTAAAGTTGGTGGCATTAAGCCAGTCAACGTAGAGCTAGTTGAACTGCAGTGTGTGAGCACCCTGCTGGACAACTGAGTGTTGTTGTCACGGAACCCATTTAAAGTGGTGACGTGATGTTGGTGAAAGGCTCTTGATCCAGGGAATTAAACCTGCACTTTCCTTCCTGGACTCAAACCTGATTACCTCTTAATCCCCAGTCTCTCTATGATCCCTGATTGTTTAGGGATCAAAGAGCGATGAAAGTGGCACCACGTGATGTCATGTACACAGCCAGAAGGATTTCTCAGTAGTTCATAATGTGCAAGTCTTTCACCATCAAGTCTTTAATAAAGACAACCTTTGCACTGAAGGCTTCCAAAACCTCTTTGAGATAAGAGAGGCTTTCTTTGCATGGTTTTGTATTATACAAAGGTTTTCTGGCTTGTGAGATAACAAACACGAGATACATAACACACTTGAACCGTTTCAATGAAAGGACGCAAAAGATTAATAACCTAGAGGTAATGATGTCAACAAGTAAGACCGGTCCCAAGCCCGACCGATGGAGTCTACCCCTCCATGGGTTCAAGCCCCACCCGTTCCATGATTTGAGTCTACCTGAAGAGTGTTCCGAAGGTAAGCACCCCAACGGCCAGGTTCCACACGAAGTCTTCCAATGGACGACTTGATCAACCAGGAGGTTGTTGGAGCTAGCCGTACAAAGTCCAGTAAAAGAACCACAGTCCCACTGAGTTGAGAAACTTGTTCTTTCTTAAAGACAGTCAAGGGTCTATTGATAACACTGGTCTGCAGGATTTTTTTTACTGACTCTATGGTAACTTTTTCGGTATATATATGGAAAATATATATCACATCTCTATCACATCAGGTTGTCAAGTTTTACGGAAACGTTACTTTTTAATTCTCGTATAACATAAGTAAATGATAAAGTAGTATATTACCAATTAAAATGCTTACCTTATATTGAATTAAATATTAAATCTAATATATTTTTCTTTATTTTCAGATTATTAATATGTCTAGAGGCTGCATAAATTCACCAGACATATTTTACTATGTCTGCGGGCAATTCACCCCTTCAGATTCCCGGAGCAACATTATTCCTTTATTGAAGTGCTGCTACTTTGCTTATTTTGGTTGCAAACTTGGAGACCAGGACAACCCATTTGCACCACACAAAGCTTGCAAGAGTTGCATCAGTAAGCTCCAAATGTGGTCAGTTGGAAAACTTAAATGTATGCCCTTTGGAGTACCAATGGTATGGTGGGAGCAGATGAACCACCATGATGACTGCTACTTTTGTATGACTAAAGTAGCTGGATTCAACAAGAAGACTAAAGATCGCATAATATACCCAAATATTCCTTCAGTAATAAGGCTGTTCCACACTCTGAAGATATTCCTGTACCTGTGCCATCTGAGACATGGCAAATTTTATCAGAGTCTGATACCAGTGATTCTAGTAAAATCATTTGATTTGATTCATGTTGATTTGGAATTCATATGTTCTTAAAACTAACAGAATGTGCTTTCCCATGATTACTTGCCTAATTTTACTAAAGTAACAATTTATTAAAAACTCACATTTTTTATTATCATTAATTTGTATTTTATTCAAAATCCTTACGTGACAGAACAAATGGTTTAGATATTTACAATCAGCAGCCCAAGAACATGTAAGATCTCAACTATGAATCAAAATAAAAATTAAAAACATTCCAAATGCAGACCAGTGTAATCCCCATTATGTATGAACGGAGAACGCTGAAAAGTCTTGGTCTCTTCACATTTGAGTTTTTCCTTAATGTACTCATTGCACAGCTGATTTTCATTAGGGGTATTTTGCACCGTCTGCCAAGCATCTCGCTTTCATGTGGAATGATGCGTGTACAGATTTTTGACCAATCCTTCACCAATTTTCCAGGTGCACATAATATTGTATCTCTCTCGCCTACGTTCCAAAGAGTACAAATAGATGGACTAAAAAACATTCCTAGTAATTTAGGTGCTTGACTGAATCTATATGAACAGTGAAGGTTCTCTGTACATTCTACAGGTCTACAATTTGTTAAGAGTACGGCAGCCTAGAAAGAAAAAGGGATTTAATGTGTATCGTCATTGGCGTGGCATTCTTTGTTTTGAAAATTTTAGTTATCCTTGCGGTTGTGTTACTGTTATAATCCTTCAGGGCGAGTTCTGACATAATCACTTCCAGGTCTCTCACATTAATTAGTTTTACGCTCTACTGAATCATTCGAGCTTTATACTCTATTTCAGTCTTTGTTTCCTCAGTCTTTACATAATGGAGTAGCTGAAAGTTGTCCTCATGGAACATCATATTCTTGTCAGTGGCTCACTGGAAGACTTCGTGTATGTCAGCTTGGAGGTTCCATGTGTCCTCAATTAGATGCTACTCTCAGACAGGTTCTAGTATCTTCTGCAAAAGATACGGTGCTATGATTTATTATACAATGTCGGATATGAGAATGAGAAAGAGAACAGGAGCCAGGTCTGTGCCTTGGGAAACAGCCTTTCACTAACAGGTCACTGATAAATTACAGGCAAAATATCCAGGGCCAGGAAAATAAAAAGTAGCAATATGAAAATTTTGAAAGTCGGAAGACCACACCAGCGATATATCCTTCAAAGCATGTGTGCTCTCTCTCATTTAGATTCTAGAATACTGTTCTGTGCTCATAGCTCCATTCAAGGCAAGAAAGACATTCGAGCTGAAAAATATAGAGAGATCATTTACTGCCAGCATAGAATCAATAAAACATCTAAACTACTAGGAACGCCTCGAAGCACTCTGAATATATTCTTTGGAACGGAGACGAAAGCTATATAATATACATATATATGGAAAATACCCTCGGGCCAGGCCCCTAATCTACATACTGCCATAACTTACTGGAGTGAAAGATACGGGAAGAAGTGTAGAATAAACCCAGTGAAAAGCACAGTTACCGAACACTGTACAAATATCCGTGGTTTATGATTCATACCTTCTTCTAGCTGATATAAGAAATAATGTCCAAACAAAGGTAGATACCAAATTAACCAGGTTGTGATGGCTTAACAAATCCGGGGGCTGAGGGCAGCAACAGCCAGCCTGATCAAGCCAAGCCGCAAGAATTTAAGTGCTCTCGAAACCGATCTCCGGTATGCTTGTTTATATTGGTCTCTGTGTCTACCTCACGAGTTTTATACATTCTTCTGTCTTAGATGTTTTAAATTGAAATCGCCAAATATGATGATCTTTGAAGACGGGTTTGTAAGATTTTCGAGGCAATGTTTGATTTTTTTTTAGTAACCGATATTTATGCTGCTCCGAATTTGCATTTTTTTATTTGATTACAAAGAACAATGACTAACCAATCACAAAATGGGTGGTGCTTGAATCCATGGAAGAGTAGCAATAAAACTCTTATACTGCTTTTCGCTTTTCATTTCTAACATTTTGATTACATGGTTTGTAATGCTAAACACCTCGAAACACATTGTGCTCTGTTCATCTTACAACTGGGTTTAATACGAATTTCTCTTAAAAGCTGCAAAACACAGCAGCCGATTGCAAGAAAGGCCAAATGCTGTTTCCTGGTAGTATCTGAGTACAATTTGCATTCAAGAATATATGAATAGTTGAGCACTGCAGCAGGCCTACTGGCTCATACTAGGTAAGTTCTGTCATATTATTGATGGTATACAACAGCGACAAGTTGATGCACATGTAGTAGCTTTAGATGATCATTATATTAGCCATGATAGAAGGTGGGGACTCACCACCTCCCATCAAGGATAACTATAGGATACTTCCAGGGATCAACGCCCCCACGGATAAGTCCCAGATCAGGCCTCCCGATGAATCAAGGCTTGATCAACCAGGCTGTTACTGCTGGCCGCACGCTGTGCAACGTACGAACCACAGGCTAGCTAGTTAGAAACTGATTCCCCTCATGGACGGACGGGGAAGGTGGCGGCGCTGAAGAAACGGGGACCATTGACACTCAACGTGTTCTCTTTTAGTGTACTCGTCGCTCCATTGCTTTTTGTTGGAGTTACTTTGCACCTTCTGCCAAGTCAATTATTTATACAAGGAATTGTCCAGGGACTAATCACCTCAAAATTAAAACTACTGTTTCCAGTGTTTCATTCGCCTATATTCAACTGAAGAATCCTGATGTGCATGCAATAAAATTATTACCCAGTGTTGCACATGTCTTACTCATTAGGAAGGTAACACTGACACTCAATCATTCCCACTCATATCTTTATCTAATGAATCTTTAAAGTTATCTAAGGTATTAGCTTCAATGACACTACCTGGCAGTTGGCTCTACAACTTTATTACCAAACCAATGTTTACACACACACACACACAACCCAGCAAACCGCCCCGACGGGATCACCATATATCCTTGGAAGAATTGCAAGCTTTTAGCATGGGACTATACCTGTGTGTCGACTCTGGCAGACACCTACATCCATCACAGTGTCGGGCGACAGGGAGGAGCTGCTCACCACAGGGAGGAGTACAAAATCGGCAAGTACAGGGACATAACCCAACAGTATTAATTTATCCCAGTAGGATCAGAGACCTTGGGATCATGGGGAAAAATGCAACACGTTTCCTCAAAGAACTTGGTTCCAGACTTATCGACACCACCAGTGTGGACATCCAAAGGGGAAATGCATGCTGCATACTGGGCTCGCGTCTGGCTTCGGAGGAGCTGGAGGAGTTTCATAATCTTTGATTTATTGTACCAATATATTCATGTTCATGTTTGTGTTTTCTGTCAATGTATTCTGTCTATTAATAAAGCACACACACACACACACACACACACACACACACACACACACACAGTGGAACCCCGGTTTTCGTCATTAATCTGTTCCAGAAGGTCGGCCGAAAACCGATTTGTACGAAAACTGAAGTAATATTTCCCATAAGAAATAATGTAAATCCAATTAATCCGTTCCAGACACCCAAAAATATTAACAAAAATTTTTTTTTATAGAGAATAACTATAGTTTTACATACAGAAAACAATGAGAAACAAATATAAAGCACTAATGAAATGGATAAATGAACATTTAACATCACTTTTACCTTTATTAAAGACTCTTGTTGGCGTATGGAAGATGGCGAGGAGGAGAGAGGGAGGAGAGGTTATTGTTTGGAAGGGAAATCCCCCTCCATAATGACTTCAGGTATCAAAGCCCTATCCGGGGTTACTTCCCTTCTTTGTCTTGTACTGGCACTAGGACCAGCTTGAGAGTCACTGGACCTCTGTCACACAAAAAATCTGTCCAGAGGCCTGTACCTGACGTCTCTTTAAGATTTGTCTAAAATGGGACACGGCATTGTCATTGAACATGTTGCAGACACGGCTTGCAACAGCTTTGTTTGGGTGATATTTCTCCACAAAACTTTACAACTCACTCCACTTTGCACAAATGTCCTTAATCGCTGAAGACACATTCTCCCCTCTATCTTCCTCCTCCTCTGAAGCAATTTCCTCAGCTAAGGTCTGTTGCTGTTCCAGATGAAGGTCTTGCAGCTCTTCAGTGGTTAGCTCTTCCATGTGGTCGTCCACCAACTCTTCCACATCCTGGCTACTCACCTCCATGGACTTCCCCAAAGACACAATAGATTCCACAACAGGCGTAGGGTCGTTAGGAGGAGTCTGCAAGAATGTCCCACCGCACGGCTGCTTCAATGAACCTGGGGTTTTGGGCTGCTTCAATGAACATGGGGTTTTGGGCTGCTTCAGTGAACCTGGGGTCTTGAGCTCCTACCGCGTCTCTCAAGCGTTCGGGGACAATCTCCTTGACTAATCCACTAAGTCGAACCAGCGAATTTGGGCAAGAACGAAAGGGTAATTTCTGCCAAATAAGCAGAGCAAAAAAAATTATGCAATAAATCTGCGAAAATCAATCAAAACATAACGAAAATAATATATATCATTGATGTTAAGTGATATTAAGAAAATTTAAACTGATTAATGATATATTTAGTAGAATGTGGATACAAAAAAACTATGTTATGTTAGGTCATGTTAGGTGAGGTTTCTAAGTCAGGGTGGGTGTCAAAATATTTTTTTTACACCATATTCAACGAAAAATATATCTATTCATCAATAAAGAAAATTTTGATAAAGCTTAATTTTTAGGGCAGTTCGTCCTTCTTGACCTATTCGGCTTAATAAATCTGAATTTATCAATTCTCGTTAAACTGTTTCAAGTTTTGATGATTTTTTATGGAGTATCCTGTAGCTCTGACGAGATACCCACAGGGTTTTTCTACTGAAAATTGCTACAAGGTTGTGGTACAATCTTATTATATGACGCCAACCTTATTCTCGCAGTTATCTTCACGGTCGCTTTGAAGTATACATGAGGAAATCGCACACAGAATGAGGGTCATAGACATAATAAGGGAGGTTGGCAGATGGATTTTAACTTTATAAGAGATAGGACATAATGAATAATAATAAACAGAGCAATATCCAGGCGCGTCTTTTGTTTCTTATACTCAAAGATAAAAAAAAAAGAAACGCCAGAGCTTCGTATCATCATTTGTGAATGACACCAAAATAATCACGAAATTTACCTCTGTAGAAGACACGGAAAAACTGCAGGAAGATATAAGCAGGACTGATTTTCTAGTGGGCAGTGGAGAGCAACACGATGTGCAATGGTGATTAAGTTCCAGCTGCTTATGTCTGGGTTCTTCTTAGATGGAGTGATGGTAAATGAAAACTCACTGTTGGCTGTTATACAGTTATATATTGAGTAATACGGGACTGAAGCCAAGTGTGCAGTCTGTGTCTTACTGCCTCAGGGTAACGCCTCTAACTGCCCGGGAACGCCCTGACTCGACCATGTCTAGTGCCTTTGGGGGCATAAGGAAGTCCGTGGCGTCATGGCCAAGTGTTGGAACTAAGCTGACATTGCAAGTATTTGAAATAATGAAAATATGCTGACACTTACATATGGAAAGAATGAAGAACTCAAAAGCGACACTGTATACAACACCCATGAGAGTCATCAATTAGAACGAAACACGTGAAAGTCCTGGGAGTAATTATGTTAGTTGACCTTTCTTTCAAAAACCACAATAAGGCAAGTACCCCGACAAACAGGAAGATGACGAGGTGGATAACGAGAACTTTCAAAACAAGGGAAACAGTGCCAATAGAGATACTATTCATATAGCTAGTGCTCTCTGGTTTAGAATACTGTTCAGTGTTGACTGTCCTGTTTAGGGAGAGAAGATATCAGAGCTGTATCTGTGGGAAGACATCAGAGCTGAAACAGATACAGAGATCATTTGCATCCCGCATAGAGCCAATAAACCATTTAAATTACTGGGAGTGACTCAAAGTTCTAAATATGTAATCGCTGGAGCGAAGGAGAGATAGATACATAATAATATATTTATGGAACGTACTTGAAGGCTTAGTCCCAAATCTGCTCACTGCCATAACAGCATACTGGAGTGAGAGATATGGGAGGAAGTATACAATAAACCCAGAGAAAAGCAGAGACAATGTGGGCACAATAAGAGAACACTGTATCAACATACCTTCTCCCAGCTCGTTCAACAACTTACCAGAAAATATCAGAAACACTGCTGGGACAAGTGTAGAAGTCTTCAAGAGGAAACTGTACAAGTATTTCCACCAAGTGCCAAATCAATCAGGCTGTAATGGGTATGAAGTCCAGCAGGCCACCAGCAGCAACAGCCTGATTGACTAGAAAAGCATCAGGAAAGCCTGGCCCAGGGCCGGTCTCCAGGAGAAGAAAAATCTCTCGAAACTTATCATCAAGGGTAGCCATCACAACTCGGTTGATTCGGCACTTACAGCAGAAAACTGTCCACCTTCGAACATTCAGTCTTTGCTCCGGCAATATTTCTGGTATGTGCTAGTAACGTTCTGAAGAGTCGTGGTCCACAAATGTTGACTTTGTCCTATAATTTTGCGCTGGCGCCCCTACTCTTCACTGAGTTTACTCCACAATTTCAGATATATATCTCAAACCAGCAAGCTGTAACAGCAGTGTGCTGGTTAGGGACCAATTCCTCAAGTATCTTCCATGCATAGATTATCAGATATCACTTTCGTCTCTGTTCCAGAGAAAACAATCCAATTACTTTGAGGAATTTGGAATAATCGAGGTTTTTTTTTTTTATTCTATGTGGCCACTATACGAGCTCTGTACATTTTTTCAGCTCCACTGTTTCTCCCTTAAATTTGCAAATTGCATTAAGCTTTAGTTAATTACCGGTATTGCTGTGGTGAGGCAAGTCTCTGGGGAGGGAGGACCCCGGGCGACCAGTGACATGACACACACACAATGTGACGCGTGAATGACACCTGATGACGTCACGTCCACCACACACCTGCTGATGACCCACGACACTGGAGCTGACAGAGGGAGGACCTGAAGTAAAAAAATACCAAGGGGAAAGAGAGAGAGAGAGAGAGAGAGAGAGAGAGAGAGAGAGAGAGAGAGAGAGAGTTCATGTAAGTAACAGCTCCTAGTTTGTAAATAAAATTAGAAATCCTAATCCTAACCTTGCAAAACCCTGAGTAAAAAAAAAAAACGAAAGAAAGAGAGAGGAGCAGAGCGGAAATCAGCAACTACAGACCAGTCTCATCCCTGACAATCACTGGCAAGATTCTTAGAGACAATAATCTCAAGGCAGATGACAGCGTTTTTTCCACTACCACTCGCTTCTTTGTGCCCGTCAATATTGTTTCAGAAAAGGTCACTGCTGCTGATCTGCTGTTAAACCTCTCCACTTTGTGGACGAATCAGAGATCAGCTGTATAGTTGCACTGGACACTGCTGGTGCTTTCGACCGAATATGGCACTAGGGACTCGTGACAAAACCATAAGCACTGGGAGTCTCCTTAAAGATTACCTTCTAGGTAGATCTCTAAGAGAAGTTCTCAATGGGACTGAGTAAACAAGACCCTCTGTTGGTGTCTTGTTACAAAGGGAAGTGTGACTGAGCCACTGTTATGGAATGTCTATTTCAATGACCTTCAACTCATCCCAGAATCCCATACATATGCAGACTGTACTCTCACATTTACTTATCCAAGAGAGGAAATGCCAGCTGCTCTCAGTTATATCAACCACCAGCTTACAGCCATATAAGCCTGGGAAAAACGAAGACAGGTTAGGTAAGAATAAATGGGAGAATACTGGAACTCGGGGATGAAGTTGATATCCTTGGGGTGAAATTTGATTCCAGACTGACTATGAAGAATCAGGTAGTAAATTTTGCAAACAAGGCGGCCAGGAAGCTAACATCACGAATTTCGCATCTGCTTGATAGTAAAGGCTGCAAGACTGTACAAACCACAAGTGCATTCACGCCTTGAGTATGCACCACCTTCTTGGATTGCCTACCCTCCCCCCTCCGTCTCATCGTCTCATCTACGACTTCTTGAAAGAATAGAAAACAGAGCAAGACGACTCATCTCTCGTCTGGACCCGACCTGGACAAATCTGTCATTTCAGCAGATCCTTCAACACCGGAGGAATATGTGCAAGGCCCATGCTGAGAAGCTGCCACACTTGGCTCTACTCTGTGGACAGCGAGAAGTGATTTTCTACATAACAAGTTGGCCACCAAATAGCAAATACACTCAAGAACAACTACACTTAAGAACATCACTTGATATGAGAGCATGTTCTCTAGGATGACTCGGGTCTTGAACATGATCGTGCAACATAATGACATTGATGAAATAAAGTCAGATGACGAAATCGCTGGCCCACAGATAGCTCCAACTTCATCCTATCCCCTATTTGTATGTCTCATAACAATAAAAAGGCATTTAAAGGAGCTGAGGTATGTAACAGCTCTTAGCTTGTAAATAAAGACCGGAAACTTTTAACCTAATCCAGTAAAACCCTTGTGTAAACAAAAGAGAGAGAGAACACATACCAATGGCCAAGATGCAATGTGAGTAGCGGGTTACCATGTACCTTCTGTATTCCACAAACGCTACAGCAGGTGGAAAAGGAGCGCCACTGCTGCATAATAACATTAAAATGAAAAAGTGTTGGTAAAGACGAAGCCAATATTGGAGGGTAATGGCACCATTCCACGCCAGACTGCGGTTTTCTGCATCTACACCACCACCACCACCAATAATATACACACACTACGAACATTAACCAACAAAATTACGGAAAATGTGAGTTTTCTCTTGAAAATCAATCTTTAAAAATATTAAAAAATGTAAAAGTTGCGTGAAAAGTTTTGAAATTTCCCAGATTAAGAAAACAATATCATTATCATCAAAGATTCTTGGTTTGACCTAAAATTTTCATTAATAGTTATCATAACTATATGAAATTAATGCAAATGTTTATAACCAGATAATTATCATTAACCAATATAAAAGTACAACAACTCTGGTCATGACATAAGCAATACCGATGTCAAACAACAAATAATAAGCAACTGTAAAAAAAATGCATACTGCACATAATTATATTTTTGTAGCTAAGTAATATTTACTCATGTATGTCTCCGTAGTCATCTATTTGAGGTACACTGCTCTATACAGCTCCTGGCCCGCCTCATAACTATTACTGAAGTCCTAATTCCTGGCATCCAAGGCCCGGTCATACCTTCTGCTGAATATCTGTATTGTACATATTCACTAAAATAACGTCCTTTCTGGTTATCTCGTTCATTATGTACACATCATCCATAAACAAGTGCAGTATTTCTGAAACAGCAAGGACGCAGGCGCTGAGCCTCACGGGACTCCAGTTTTTACCACTGCCTATTGTGATACATCATTTTTTGTCACTACTTTTTCTTTTATTCTATAGGTATGCCCGTATGTGGGTAATTATCTTCCTCGCTATTCCAACCTGCTTATCCGTTACTTCTGCCTGTTCATCCGCGGCTCTTGCATGTTTATTCCTTACTCCTGCCTGCTCATCAACTACTACAGCCTGCTCATCTGTTACTCCTGCCTGCTTATCTGCTTCTCCTGCCTGCACCTGCCTGCCTGTTCATGCATTATTCCTGCCCTCTCATCAGCTACTCCTGCCTGCTCATCCAGCTTCTGTATCGATGTGGTTGTATATACCATGTCATGTTAACATCGCAGCGGATGGTACAGTACGAAAGCATAAATTACAAATCTGGAGAAACATGGCAGATTACAATGAAAATGAAAATATAAAACGAAAAATGTAGACGATAAGTTCAATGTGCGAGGCAATGTAGGAAATAATGAATCTAAACAGAATTACAATAGGGTTGCATTATATAAATAATATATATGGTAAGAAAGTTAGAAATAGAAGGGTAGAGACTGTGGATCCAAATGCCGTCCTTCTCTCGATGCTAATAAAGACAAGCTGTAGTACAAGCTTTTATCATTACAAAGCTATGCATAGAGCGAAACGGTGTTCTAATAAACGCTTGTTTTGCACTTGGCAACCACTGTCTCTGCACCAGCAGAGACAGTGGTTGCCAGGATTCGTTTAAGGTACCAAACTGGTGTTGAAAACTCCAAGGGAGAATATGTTGAAAGGAATAAACACTTCATGAGAATATATTGAGAATATATCACTAACCTGGATGAACAATTTATGGACGCTGTAATTAATGTTCGTGGCATTGTAGAAAAAATGTGCAGAATTTATGGCAATCAGAATAAAAGCATTTGTAAAGGTGGCGATACTTGAATGATGCTGGCCATTGGCTAGGCTGCAGAAGTAGGAAAACTCGGGAAAACGGCCACAGGTATACGCAATAACCAAAAATAAAGTTAATTTCGTCAATGCAGCAGCTATACCAGTCGTAATGTACTGCCTCTATGAAAGAAAGTTCCATTCACAGGATGAGTGGCACTGTTCAATAAACTCGCCCTTACAGCATTATTTAAAAAACTTCACAATGCAAAATTCTCTTTAGAGACCGTGACGCTAATAGACTTTCCCACGACAAAGCCTACAAAACACATGCTGCCGCCATCACAACTGCCAAACACCTGCATACTGTGCCCTACGTGACACGAAGCATAGAGGGAGCCGATTATGTCCTTGGCAGTGGATGACGGATGACCCAATAATGGAACCAACGTTTGATTTTCTTTGTTTCAGGTCCTAGAATCTCGCGTTATGATGCTGGGAGGTCCCAAAGCCTTGTATTATGATGCTCTGAGATTTTAGAGCCTCGTATTATGAAGTTGTGAGGTTTCACAGCCTAGTATTATGATGCTGTGAGGTGCCAGAGCCTCGTGTTATGCTGTGAGGCTCCAAAGCCTCGTGTTATTATGCTGTGAGGTTCCAGGGCCTCGTGTTATTATGCTGTGAGGTTCCAGAGCCTCGTGTTATTATGCTGTGAGGTTCCAGAGCCTCGTGTTATTATGCTGAGATATTCCAGAGCCTGGTGTTATTATGCTGTGAGGTTCCAGAGCTTGTAAGATGGTTCTCTAAGTATGGCTATAGCGCCTCATTCTACACTTCATCTCACATCTCTCACTTCAGGAAGATGACCTGCTGTATTTGGTGTCTGCTATTTCCGCGAGCTAGGTGGAAAGCAGTTTTTAGCATCTGTATCATGTGTAGATGTGTGAGCTACAAGTTCCGTTTTATGGTGAGAGATAACATTTTAGTCACGTCCGAAAAACAATGAAATCCAAGAGTCACGTTGCTTGCTCTCTGCAAGTATGAAATGTTTGTGGTACTCTGTGGTACAAATACGCGTATTTGTTTTTCTTTTGTGTTAGTTCCTTGAAATTTTTTGAGTGATTCTTTTTTTAAACCGGAAACTGCACGATTATGTGTAATAACTGGAAGGATCCACTGTATCAAGTACTGATGGGTGGGTGGAAAGTGGTGTTAACTTGCGTGTACCACATGACATGCAACACTGGAGCCTTGTTTCTTAGGTTTAAAGCCAAATGGATAAGTAAGGTTGCCTTTCATTTAAACACTAACATGAAGATTAATCCTTAAAGTATGGATTAAACTCTCACTGTATATACACAAAGAAACACCTCTCGGTGTATAATTATAAACTCTTTGTATGGACTTGTTGGTAATACTGAACCATTGTCAGAACTTCTTTAATATTCTGTCTTATCAAAATAACATATAGTCTGCGAAATATTTTGTTGGAGTGTCTACGTTGACATGCATACTGATAGCACAGACTTACAAGAGGCTAACCAAAAGGCCTGGTCTGAGACTAGGGCCGCAGGAGCCAAGATCCCGGAATATACGACATGTGTACTGTTGAATAACACATGCTTCACCAACCAGTGGCTTTTTCAATTCAATACCGAAATGATATAAGAAGATAGCAGAAAGTGTTTATATCAGTTCCTCAACTTAGATGCCGGTGTTCAGTACCTTAGTCTTGATGAATCTTAAGTACAGGCAGAATGATGGACTTTTATATAATGAAGTCAGTTGAAGTGCAGCAGTTAAAGTCAACGTCACATGTGGACCCACTAGTGGAAGCAGGAGATGGCCAAGAGTTGGGTCAGAGGTCCATCTTACTGCCTATGCTGCAGATTCATCAAGACTAATGTACTTCTTGGCTGAGGAACTGATAACCTCGTCTTCCACTGTCTTTGTATATCATCTCAATATCGAAAATCCACTGGTTGGAGAAACGTCATCAAATAAAAATACCCAAGTATTAAACATGAGACTTGCGAACACTTCATAGTCCTGCAGGACTCTATGATTCCTAAGCATTGGATCATCAATATTCACAACAACGTAGTACCCCCCTTCACCCACGTGCGCCGGTTCTCACTCCAAACAATACTCTACAGTGGATGTCCATTAGAGCCAGCCTTCCTTCTCTCTATCAGCGTCAAGATTAACGGTACCAAAGCCATCTTCTTGGCCGTCGCGTTTATCATTTTCGTTCATCTGTGAGAGTGAAGAAGTTTATGTATCTTGGTTGATAACGAGAGTCGTGCTGTGCTGTTGTATACATATAGTACGGTTGAAGTTCCTTCGGAGCAGACAACTTTTAGCTTGTGTGGGATGACTAGCTAACGCGACAGTCTGGAGTTTTGAGACTCTCTGATCGCGGGTTCTAACCCCACCCGTGGTATGGTTTGTTTACCTTTTATGACTGGCTTGTAGTGTAGTACAACAATTTACCTACGATGACTAGTGGTAGTACAGTAGTACTGTTTTTGTAACAAGAGAGAAAGATAATGTACTATGAAGTAACAATGTTCAAGGACCACAACAGTGTTACTATCGTAGCTGCAATGAAAATGACAACCTGGATAACAACCTTCGAAACAAGAAATGTCAAATCACTTTTACTATCTGCTGCAGACTGACAACAGGTGACAGCAGGTAACTGTAATTACCAGCGGGTCGCCAGCATCAACAGCCTGGTTGGCCAGGCAAGCACCAGACGAGCATGCCCCAAGGTCGGGCTCCGGGAGTAGAAAATCTCTATTAAACTCATCAAAGGTATATTAAAGGTAAAGGTACCACATAATTTTGAACGACTAAATTATTGAAACCACATAAATTATTGGTTATGTCTAATAATAATCTATACCTAGAAAATACTGGAGGAACCCGTTACAAATTTTTGCACTGAAGATATTTCTTACTAGATTGGGATGCTCGGCATATGGTATGGAACACTGCCAAGTTAAAGAAGGGTACATGTAAACAAGAGATAAATCAGTAAATTTTAAGGTTACAGGGCTTTTTAACTTCATCCCTTCATATAAAAGAAAAATTACCAACAAATCCCAAACTGTCTTCAAGAGGTAAATTAATAAGTTCCTAGAATAGGTTCTTGACTCCTCAGGCCACCCACCGAGGAAGCTTGGTCCATAAGCAAAGTTCAATTGAGACCACTGCTGTAGTAAACACGTATTCAGTATTTACATATGCTTGTTGGATCACTGTTTAATTTTTACACAGTAATAAAAGGGGATCAAGTAAAATTGCCAGAGTGTTTGAACTCGATGTAGTGTAACACAGAACGTGACAAATCCTTTATACTGTGTACTCTGCAAACTTTATATTTGTGTGAGTGAATATTCATGTGGTATAGGAGGAGCAGTGACCTGCATATTACCTGTTGGTCTTCCGCTTAACTTTTCACGCTGGTACATCTCCACACACACACACACACACACACACACACATACACACACACACAAACACACACACACAAACTATGTTACAGACTGTAGGTGCACATGTTGTTTCATAGTGTGTAGTGCAGTGTGGTAACAGGCTGGAACCATAGTATTAGATGGACATAATAGATAGCTTGGCTCTCTTACAAAACGAATGAAAGCGCTTCACGTGACCCTATTCATGTTAAGTTTAACAATTATTCTGCATGGATAGTATATGAATATTTTTTTTACGATAGGTATATATCTGTGAAATGCCTGTGACCTGTTTCGAGAGTTTTTCTACCGTCACACCCGGGATTGGGGCCAGGCTTTTCTACTGATTGCCTATTCAACCAGGCTGTTGCTGTTGACAACACTTGGTAAATTATCTGGAAAAAGTACGGAGATGGTTTACTGCCTGCATATAAGCACTAGAGTAATTAAACTACTGGAAACACCTTCAAGTTCTTGCAAGGTACTCTCTGCAGAGAAGACAAGATACCTAATAATATAGAGTAAATGAAAGATATTGTAGGCTTAGTCCCTAATAAACACACTTCCATAACGTACTGGTGTGGAAGATGTGAGAGGAAGTGTAAAATAAACTCAGTGAGAAGCATCATGGACACACTAAGAAACTGTTTCAACATCCATAGTTCAAGACTATTTAGTCTGCTCCCACAAGTTATCACAAACTTTGCTGGAACAAATGCAGAAGTTAACATGAGAAAACCGGATCACTACCTCTGCCAAATGCCAGATCAATTAGGTTGTGAGATATATGTGTTTAAGTGGGCTGCCAACAGCATCAGCCTGTTTGAACAGGCAACCAACAGAAGGGCATGGCGCCAAACCGGGATGAAAGTAGAAAAACTCTCTAAACCGGTAACAGGTATATCACAGCCCGGCCCGAAGCCAGGCTTCCTTGTTGACTGCTTGTTCAACGAGCCTTGTACGGATATTTTGTGTACTGTTGTCAGCTGCCCACTGGCCCACATAACAATCACACTTTCCTTGTGAAGACTTCTACACTTTTTCTGGAAGTATTTCTGAAATCTACTAGTAGAAGATGTTGACACAATGTTCTCTTACTGTGCCCATGATGAAAATTTAGACACATGTGCAACATCTGGGTATCTTTATTGTAGATGTTTCGCCATCCAGTGGCTTTATCAATACAGATTCTAGAACATAATTTGAAGACAGTAGAACTATATACAAAAGATGAGGTAATCAGTCCCTCGGTCTTGGAGTTGGTGTGAAGAGCACCGTAGTTGTGAAGATTCTGGAGCATAGGCAAGGAGGCTGGCGCTTATATACTAACGTCAGGTAGAATGGCACTATATAGACCTGGTATCAAACCCTGCAGTATCTTTTATGTATGCTATATTATCCATGATCACATTTCTCAGATGCCTTAGCGAAATTCTTGTAGACTACGTCTGAGTTCTGGAATTCTTCCAAAGCCAACGTAACTTTGTCACAATGATCCAGTAGTTGTGAGAAGCATAATCCTCCTGCTCTAAACCCACCCTGACTTGGGTTGTATAAATCATGTTTTCCTATATAATTTGTAAATTGGCATCTCACCACTCTGCTGCCTTTATAGAGGAGCTATGTCTCCACTTCTATAAAAACCTCTGGGAATTCGTCTAGATCTAAGCTCTTACTCTGAAGTATGCGGAGTGTTTGTGATAGTGGTATTGTGCATTTCTTTATAAATAGAGTACTATGAGTGTGGTCCCGGTGCTGCACGTGTGGAAATGCTATTTTTCCTCTCGAATGTCTAGAAAATTTGTGATTATGTCAGATACTGTATATGATTTGTCGGTTGGCAGAGGTAACGTTTTAGTTATAAAAGTGGCTTACTAGAAGAAAAATTAAACAATACATGAATATATTCGCGAATGCAAAAAAAATCTCATGAAATCTTTAGATGACTTGGAGAAATTGAACAAATGGAGTGAAAGGCTAGATAATGAAATTTACTGTAGATAAAAGTCATGTACTGGAAATGAGAGCAAGTGTAATCAGGCAAAGAAAGGGCTCTAGGCATTACTAATAAAATAAATCATGAGATCATATGAATAAAAGTGTGATAAATGTATATGCTATGCTTGTGCATTATAACATTGCCTTATGGCAAGTCTATGAGTCAGTGCCAGATCAGCTGGGCTGTGTTTCGTACGTTGGACTACGTACGGCCAGCAGTAACAGCCTCGTTGATCAGGCCCTGATCCACCAGGAGGCCTGGTCATGGACCGGACCGCGGGGGTGTTGATCCCTGGAATGCCCTCCAGGTAGACTCCAGGTAAGTCAGTCTTAAACCTGCCAGGCTAGTGTGTTACCCACTTGACCATGCCAGTCTTAAATTGCTTTCAGAGATATATGGATGGAGACATGCTAAAGAAACTGTTTAAAATAAATATTAGGGTAAACTTTAAATATGCAGCAGTGTGTGGAGTCCACACCTAAATGAACATGTGAACCATTTAGAAAAGCAACAAAATGGCTCTCATGAGTTAAAAAAGGTATAATAAAAAGTTAAAGTGAATCAAAATGCCCATGTTGACTGATAGGTCACAAAAGAATATCGAAGAATAGTTAAAGAACTTTCAACAAGGATAACGAGAGGCCACGGTTGTAAATTAAAAAAGGGAGCTGAAGGAATATTGTAGTATAAAGTGATAATTACATATAGGGAGTTACTGAGTAGTGACTCCCTTCTTCACTCTGAGCCTCCCCCGCAGGCATGTGCCCACGTGTGATGTGCCCAAGTGTGATGTGCCCAAGTGTGATGTGCCCAAGTGTGATGTGCCCAAGTGTGATGTGCCCACGTGTGATGTGCCCAAGTGTGATGTGCCCACGTGTGATGTGCCCAAGTGTGATGTGCCCAAGTGTGATGTGCCCAAGTGTGCTAGAGAAAGGCAGCAGGAAGGGGAAGGGTAAGACAGGAAATAAAAAAAAGAAAGGAAAGGGCAGGAAAGTGAGTGGAAGGGAAGCAGAGGTAGGGGAGTGTGTGTGGATGGGGGTCGCTAATTGTCACCGACGTCACTTTGGCACCCAACAAGAAAAATGAGCGGAAACGTGGCAGACCATGAGCGAGTGGTCGCCTCCCCGGGTGAGTGGCAGCCTCCCCGAGGGAGTGGCAGCGTCCCCGAGGGAGTGGCAGCCTTCCCTGGTGAGTGGCAGCCTCCCCGAGGGAGTAGCAGCCTCCCTGGGAAGTGACATTCTACCGTGAGAGTGGAAGCCTCCCCCAGGGAAGTTAAATAAGCTTATACTTTCTAGGTACAGTAAGAAGTGATCCAACACCACCACTTTCAGCTTATGATCCAGTGATCGGTGAATATCTGGCCAAGACTCAGGTTTAGTGTTGATAAATGCTAGGAAATCGTTCATTACAACAGGTGTGTATCTTTCAAATATTGAGCTTAATCACCTTCACCATTATTTCACTTCCCTATGACAAAAACGTAATGCAATTTACAAATGTTCAACTCATCATAATTATCCTGTCCTATTATAGTGGTGTATATAAGCATCATTCTTCGAGGCCTGTGGAATGTATCACAATTATCCTGTCTTATTCTGTGGTGTATATAAGCATCAGCCTCCGGAGGAATACCAGAGCTGCTAAATGTAATAATGAGCGTGCACTGACCTCTGACTCTTGAACCTCCTGGCTCTCTTAGTCTTCGGAGTGAACCACACAACCTGATGTATGCGAGAGATATTCTGAAGGCTCTCTCTAAAACCTACAATTACAACTTAATCAAACCTGGAGTGAAAGACGAAGTACAGTGTATAAACGACGTCAAATAATGAACGCAGAAGTATAATTAGTACTGAGAATGCACTGCAATCATCAATAATAAAGACGTCAAGCGCAAGCCATTAGAATTATTTAAGATTATTGAGAGTTACCTTACAGCTTAACTGACCAACAAGTTGCAGTGGATAAGTAAGCACTGCTACACTATGAGGTGCTCACTAACATCTTACAGCCTGGTGGCACAATCACTGCTTCACTATGAGGTGCTCACTAACATCTTACAGCCTGGTGGCACAATCACTGCTACACTATGAGGTGCTCACTAACATCTTACAGCCTGGTGGCACAATCACTGCTACACTATGAGGTGCTCACTAACATCTTACAGCCTGGTGGCACAATCACTGCTACACTATGAGGTGCTCACTAACATCTTACAGCCTGGTGGCACAATCACTGCTACACTATGAGGTGCTCACTAACATCTTACAGCCTGGTGGCACAATCACTGCTACACTATGAGGTGCTCACTAACATCTTACAGCCTGGTGGCACAATCACTGCTACACTATGAGGTGCTCACTAACATCTTACAGCCTGGTGGCACAATCACTGCTACACTATGAGGTGCTCACTAACATCTTACAGCCTGGTGGTACAATCACTGCTTCACTATGAGGTGCTCACTAACATCTTACAGCCTGGTGGTACAATCACTGCTTCACTATGAGGTGCTCACTAACATCTTACAGCCTGGTGGCACAATCACTGCTTCACTATGAGGTGCTCACTAACATCTTACAGCCTGGTGGCACAATCACTGCTTCACTATGAGGTGCTCACTAACATCTTACAGCCTGGTGGCACAATCACTGCTTCACTATGAGGTGCTCACTAACATCTTACAGCCTGGTGGTACAATCACTGCTTCACTATGAGGTGCTCACTAACATCTTACAGCCTGGTGGTACAATCACTGCTTCACTATGAGGTGCTCACTAACATCTTACAGCCTGGTGGCACAATCACTGCTTCACTATGAGGTGCTCACTAACATCTTACAGCCTGGTGGCACAATCACTGCTTCACTATGAGGTGCTCACTAACATCTTACAGCCTGGTGGTACAATCACTGCTTCACTATGAGGTGCTCACTAACATCTTACAGCCTGGTGGCACAATCACTGCTTCACTATGAGGTGCTCACTAACATCTTACAGCCTGGTGGCACAATCACTGCTTCACTATGAGGTGCTCACTAACATCTTACAGCCTGGTGGTACAATCACTGCTTCACTATGAGGTGCTCACTAACATCTTACAGCCTGGTGGCACAATCACTGCTTCACTATGAGGTGCTCACTAACATCTTACAGCCTGGTGGCACAATCACTGCTTCACCATGAGGTGCTCACTAACATCTTACAGCCTGGTGGCACAATCACTGCTTCACTATGAGGTGCTCACTAACATCTTACAGCCTGGTGGTACAATCACTGCTTCACTATGAGGTGCTCACTAACATCTTACAGCCTGGTGGCACAATCACTGCTTCACCATGAGGTGCTCACTAACATCTTACAGCCTGGTGGCACAATCACTGCTTCACTATGAGGTGCTCACTAACATCTTACAGCCTGGTGGTACAATCACTGCTTCACTATGAGGTGCTCACTAACATCTTACAGCCTGGTGGCACAATCACTGCTTCACCATGAGGTGCTCACTAACATCTTACAGCCTGGTGGTACAATCACTGCTTCACCATGAGGTGCTCACTAACATCTTACAGCCTGGTGGCACAATCACTGCTTCACCATGAGGTGCTCACTAACATCTTACAGCCTGGTGGTACAATCACTGCTTCACCATGAGGTGCTCACTAACATCTTACAGCCTGGTGGCACAATCACTGCTTCACCATGAGGTGCTCACTAACATCTTACAGCCTGGTGGTACAATCACTGCTTCACCATGAGGTGCTCACTAACATCTTACAGCCTGGTGGCACAATCACTGCTTCACCATGAGGTGCTCACTAACATCTTACAGCCTGGTGGTACAATCACTGCTTCACCATGAGGTGCTCACTAACATCTTACAGCCTGGTGGCACAATCACTGCTTCACTATGAGGTGCTCACTAACATCTTACAGCCTGGTGGCACAAGCACTGCTTCACCATGAGGTGCTCACTAACATCTTACAGCCTGGTGGCACAATCACTGCTTCACTATGAGGTGCTCACTAACATCTTACAGCCTGGTGGCACAATCACTGCTTCACCATGAGGTGCTCCCTAACATCTTACAGCCTGGTGGCACAATCACTGCTTCACTATGAGGTGCTCACTAACATCTTACAGCCTGGTGGCACAATCACTGCTTCACTATGAGGTGCTCACTAACATCTTACAGCCTGGTGGCACAATCACTGCTTCACCATGAGGTGCTCACTAACATCTTACAGCCTGGTGGCACAATCACTGCTTCACCATGAGGTGCTCACTAACATATTACAGCCTGGTGGCACAATCACTGCTTTACTATGAGGTGCTCACTAACATCTTACAGCCTGGTGGCACAATCACTGCTTCACTATGAGGTGCTCACTAACATCTTACAGCCTGGTGGCACAATCACTGCTTCACCATGAGGTGCTCACTAACATCTTACAGCCTGGTGGCACAATCACTGCTTCACCATGAGGTGCTCACTAACATATTACAGCCTGGTGGCACAATCACTGCTTCACTATGAGGTGCTCACTAACATCTTACAGCCTGGTGGCACAATCACTGCTTCACTATGAGGTGCTCACTAACATCTTACAGCCTGGTGGCACAATCACTGCTTCACTATGAGGTGCTCACTAACATCTTACAGCCTGGTGGCACAATCACTGCTTCACTATGAGGTGCTCACTAACATCTTACAGCCTGGTGGCACAATCACTGCTTCACTATGAGGTACTCACTAACATCTTACAGCCTGGTGGCACAATCACTGCTTCACTATGAGGTGCTCACTAACATCTTACAGCCTGGTGGCACAATCACTGCTTCACTATGAGGTGCTCACTAACATCTTACAGCCTGGTGGCACAATCACTGCTTCACCATGAGGTGCTCACTAACATCTTACAGCCTGGTGGCACAATCACTGCTTCACTATGAGGTGCTCACTAACATTTTACAGCCTGGTGGCACAATCACTGCTTCACCATGAGGTGCTCACTAACATCTTACAGCCTGGTGGCACAATCACTGCTTCACCATGAGGTGCTCACTAACATCTTACAGCCTGGTGGCACAATCACTGCTTCACCATGAGGTGCTCACTAACATCTTACAGCCTGGTGGCACAATCACTGCTTCACTATGAGGTGCTCACTAACATCTTACAGCCTGGTGGCACAATCACTGCTTCACTATGAGGTGCTCACTAACATCTTACAGCCTGGTGGCACAATCACTGCTTCACCATGAGGTGCTCACTAACATCTTACAGCCTGGTGGCACAATCACTGCTTCACCATGAGGTGCTCACTAACATCTTACAGCCTGGTGGCACAATCACTGCTTCACCATGAGGTGCTCACTAACATCTTACAGCCTGGTGGTACAATCACTGCTTCACCATGAGGTGCTCACTAACATCTTACAGCCTGGTGGCACAATCACTGCTTCACCATGAGGTGCTCACTAACATCTGAAACCAACTTCAGGTCACACCTAGCCTCTGAAAACGCTTTTTTTTTTATGGCACGCAAATGTCAGGCTAAGTTGGGTTAGTTTACCAGCATGGGCGCCGATGACTCCCCAGCTCTATATTCTACTATCCTTTAATACATACATATATATATATATATTTAAATATATTTTTAGAACACACTTTTTTACTGTTCACAATACAAATGTTTTAGCTTCTACCCTGCAATTATGTAGGTTATATAATTTCCTTTTTAGATTTCATCAAAGACATTTTCATTTTTTTTATAAATACTACCAATGAAGGCTAATATAGATCTAGAACTTATCCTGTTCTAAGACCTTTATAATAACCAGTTTACAGGAAACCAAAATTGCAAATATTACACAGCTAGACAAATACAAAAAATCTTCAGTAACAAGAACATCTCAATTTTGAACCGCAATGCTAGATCCCTAAGTAAACACAAAAATGACATCACAACACTACATGAGTCAAAACATGCTAACCTAACCTTCATTATTCTAACAGAAACCTGGCTAAAACATGACTCAAGGGACATCTACAGCTTACATGAGTACAAAGTCGTTTATAAATACAGACTTGATTAAAAGGAAGGTGGCAATGCAATATACTATACAAATGAGATGCAATGTACACATTTTACATGTATCGGAGATGGTCAAGGGGAAACATTTATTTGCCCAGTTGACAACTAAAAATATAAGTACCCCGTTAACAATAGCAGCTCTACAGATCACATACCAGCATAGGTATCTATGGGGATAAGATAAAAGACCAAATCATACAAAATAAAATAAAGAGACATTACTCAATAATTGCTAGTGACTTTAACATGAATCTCATCCAAGCAGAAAACCCACTAATAGCTGGCTTCCTGAATAACATAAATAACAGTCTACTATTGCCCTTTGATAGTTAAAAATAGGAGAGGAGAGTTATCATACTGAGAGTTTGAGGTATCGGGAAGATGGTGGGAATATTCTGAGGAATTGTTAAATGTTGATGAAGATAAAGAAGCTTTGATTTCGTGTATAGGGTAAGGAGGAATAACATCTTATAGGAGTGAGGAAGAACCAGTTGTGAGTGTGGGGGAAGTTCATGAGGCAGTGGGTAGAATGAAAGGGGGTAAAACAGCTGGGATTGATGGGATAAAGAATGGAATGTTAAAAGCAGGTGGGGATATAGTTGGTGCTATTATTCAATAAATGTATGGAAGAGGGTAAAGTACCTAGGGATTGGCAGAGAGCACGCATAGTTCCTTTGTATACAGGCAAAGGGGACAAAAGATAGTGCAAAAATTATAGGGGAATAAGTCCGTTGAGTATACCTGGTATGACTCACGAAATCGTGAGTCATGTTGACGGCTTTGAGGGGACTTGAGCTAGAATTCGTCACGACCATGCTAGCGGGAGATTCGTCTGTAAAAACTTGCATTTGTGGACACAGTGGTGCCTATGCTAACCTTCCTATGGTGTAGAAATATACCTAGTTGGATGAATCTTATTGAAGCTAGCTGGTCCAATGGCTAACGCGACGGTCTGGAGTTTTGAGACTCTCTGATCGCGGGTTCTAACCCCACCCGTGGTATGGTTTATACCTGGTAAAGTGTATGGTAGAGTTATTATTGAAAGAATTTACAGTAAGACGGAGAGTAGGATACCAGATGAACAAAGAGTTTCGAGTTTCACTACTCTCGGAGTTCAGCCATAGGTCAGGCTCATCTGGTGCTTGCCTGGTCAACCAGGCTGTTGCTGCTGGAGGCCCGCCCTCCCCACATATCCATTACAGCCTGGTTGATCTAGCACCTGGTGAAGATGCTTGTCCAGTTTCCTCTTGAAAGTTTCTACACTTGTTCCAGTCGTGTTTCTGATATCTTCTGGTAAGATGTTGAATAGTCTGGGGCCCCGGATGTTGATACAGTGTTCCCTTATTGTCCCCATGGCACCCCTGTTCCTCACTGGGTTTATTTTACACTTCCTCCCATATCTCTCACTCCAGTATGTTGTTATGGCAGTGTGCAGATTTGGGACCAGACACTCGAGTACTTTCCAGGTATATATTATCTGAGAGGGGAAAAACGTGAGTGGTGCACTGAGGAGTCTGTGAAGACAGAGAACTTTGTCCATGGAAGCAAAGAGGGGAATGTATGAGAGTATAGTTATACCAACACTCTTATATGGACGTGAAGCATGGGTGGTGAATGTTGCAACAAGGAGAAGGCTGGAGGCAATGGAGATGTCGTGTCTGAGGGCAATGTGTGGTGTGAGCAAGCCACATGGGGATGAGAACCTTTAGGTCTACAGCTTTCGCACTCTCGTGCATCGTTAGGAGCTGTGCAAGACAGCAACAGATAAGACGGGAAATTCTCCGAGGCGGTCCATGTCATGGGCCACGACTGATACCTTTTGAGCTCCTCTTCCTGGAGAACTGCAACACAATAAAAGAAATAAGTACCTCTGATATATCACGTGTACGTGCAAATAATATTTGGAACTTCCTTCCAGAAGATGCAAAAAGTTTTCCTTCAGTCACCTACTTCAAAAATATAGTTAAAATCACTTCCTCGATCTTAAACCCTGCTTCGATTATTTATGTTAAACCCCACTTTATCAATGGTAACCCTCTTGATCTTATCATCATAATGATATTATCACTATCATCAATATAGTTTAACATATGTAATAACCAAAATATTTTCTACCTCAGTATTCACCACGGCAAAGTTATAACAAATTCTTTCATAAAGTCTTATTGTAGTAAGCCATAAACCGATCTGTAATATAAAAATGTCAGACTCCAAACCGTAGCATTCTAATAAACTAACCTAATTAGATAATTGTTCAGCAGTTATAAGTTAATTTTAAGGCTGCTCAACAAGCTCTGCATAACAAGGGGTTTTCTATACAGTGTATACCTTTACCTTTCATGTACCTTTGATAAGTTTCGACATTCTTTCTACTCCCGGAGCCCGGCCTAGGGCCAGGCTCATCTGGTGCTAGCCTGGTCAACCAGGTTTTGCTGCTGGTGGCCCTCTGCCCCATATCCATCACAGCCTGCTTGATCTGGTTGATACTGTACTATACATTATCATTATCATTTAGCACAGGTGACCCAGTGTTAAGCGATAGCACAGTGTGTTATTTTATTTATATTAATCACTGCCGTAAAATTTATCATGAATTTTCCTATTTACTGTTATTACTATAGTTTTGATGGACTGAAGGGGTAATGGGCAGGCTAGGTCAAGTGGGCAGGGGTGGTGATGTGGGCAGGGGAGGTGACGTGGGCAGGGGTGGTGATGTGTGCAGGGAGGTGAAGCGGGCAGGGGTGGTGATGTGGGCAGGGGAGGTGATGTGGGCAGGGGAAGTGAAGTGGGCAGGGGTGGTGATGTGTGCAGGGAGTGAAACGGGCAGGGGTGGTGATGTGACCAGGGGAGGTGATGTGGGCAGGGGAAGTGAAGTGGGTAGGGGTGGTGATGTGGACAGGGGAGGTGATGTGGGCAGGGTAGGTGACGTGGGCAGGGGAGGTGATGTGGGCAGGGGAGGTGATGTGGGCAGGGGAGATGTGGGCAGGGGAGGTGATGTGGGCAGGGAGATGTGGGCAGGGGAAGTGAGGTGGGCAGGGGAGGAGATTTGGGCTGGGGAGGTGATGTGGGTAGGGGTGGTGATGTGGGCAGGGTAGGTGAAGTGGGCAGGGGTGGTGATGTGGGCAGGGAAGGTGATGTGGGCAGGGTAGGTGAAGTGGGCAGGGGTGGTGATGTGGGCAGGGAAGGTGATGTGGGCAGGGGTGGTGATGTGGGCAGGGAAGGTGATGTGGGCAGGGTAGGTGAAGTGGGCAGGGGTGGTGATGTGGGCAGGGAAGGTGATGTGGGCAGGGGTGGTGATGTGGGCAGGGAAGGTGATGTGGGCAGGGGTGATGATGAGGGCAGGGGATGTGATGTGGGCAGGGGAGGTGAGGTGGGCAGGGGAGGTGATGTGGGCAGGGGTGGTGATGTGGGCAGGGGAGGTGATCTACCTACCTGGAGGGTATTCCGGGGGTCAATGCCCCCGCGGCCAGGTCCACGACCAGGCCTCCCGGTTGATCAGGGCCTGATCAACCAGACTGTTACTGCTGGCCACACGTAGTCCACAGTCCGTAGTCCACACGAACCACAGCCCAGCTGATCCGGCACCGGTGCCAGATGTGGCAGGGGAGGTCAAACAGGCTGGGTGAAGGGAATGTAAAGACTCTCACCTGCGAACCTTAGACACAAGACACCAAACCTTCCCTCCAGCAATTACCCCTCGGTGTCAGCCTGATAAATTACTGAACCTTCCCTTTTGACCTATGACCCTGAGTGACCTACCTAGGAAAGGATACACTAAGCGACTCTGTTTCCCACTGTGACCTGCTTGCATGTACCACCGCCACTCCACAACTAACTCTGCGTGACCTACCTTGGGAAACACACTAAGACTCCAAGACTCTGCCTTTATACATAAGGCAAATTACCAACAGACCGCAGTTTATCATGTGAGCGGTCGAGCAAAAAAATTAATTACAGAGGCCACAGTGGGCTTTTATCAGACCCCATTTAATACAGTTATATGGTTGTTTTTTTTTATTACTGAGTCATTTCTTACAGTCTCATTATATATCTAGTTGACACAGTATACATATAATACTGAAGTCATTGGTCTATTTCAATGGTTTCAATGATTTAAAGTGAGGATACAATGTCAACATTTCAGATATCTTTAAGAAAGTGATATGCCATTTCCTAGGGTGTTTATTTAGACGTGAACAGTGTAAGACATAGTGTTGTAGTGTATGACCCAGTAAACACTTTACATTTCATGTGACTAACATCTCCATCTTAAATGACTATCAAAAGATATTTAGTCAAGTCTTAAACTAGAATGTTTTGTTTATTCCAGCAATGACATCTTAGTTTATTCATGTAACTTTCTCCATAACATGTTTTTCTTGGCACACTTCATTATGATGGACAATGGATCTGCTAGTAAACACTACAAACTTCCAATTTCTTGAAGTTTTTGTGAAGACTAAAATTGTTTTACAAACTAAAACTATATTCATTATTCTATTTATTTTATGTTAGCTTAGCCAGATTACTGACCTTCATTACATTTCTTCAGGCCTGTGAGAGGAAATGACTGACTTAAATCCCTTTATCAATAAATCATGAACATATTTGAGTGAACAGGTTTATTACATCTTTCTCCTACATGTATAACACTGCTCGTCAGCCATGATCAACACCAGCAAGAAGCTGCTTAATAAAGAGAAGAAGTAAACTATAGTGTATGGTAGGTGTATCAAGTTTTGTCAGTACTACAGCCTTCACTCTCAACATACCATATAGGCAAGTAGTTATTATTAATAACTTTGTGACCTTGACCTCTCAATTTTTAACACCTCTTGATCTGTTTAAGAAGTAGCAACTTTATAACTTTAACCATATTCATGCATCTATGTGTATGCACTATCATGTTTATAAATTTGCTAACAATTCACTTATGCGTGCATAGTCTATGTGTATAAATTTGATCATTATGTTTGTGAATTCCAGTGTATAAGTTCACTCAGTATTTACTGATCCAGTCTTAAAATATGTAGCCTAGACACTAGTGACAGCTAGAGTGACAGGCACATACACATTCATGACAGGTGCCTGTGTCAGGTGCCTAATAATAAGATATGTTACAACTCTTGTATTTCCGTGTCCGGCTTAGAAAGGCGGCTGTGACACGCGGGGACACTAAATAATGTACTAGGAGTGAACACCAGCCAACTGGTATTGATGTACCTCTGGTGATGACGCTGACGGGAGGAGGAAGTGGTGTTGGTGGTGGTGTTGGTGATGGTGGTGATGGTGTTGGTGGTGATGATGGTGACAGGTGGAGGAGGAAGTTGAGGAGGAGTAGGAGGTGGTGATGGTGACAGGTGGAGGAGGAAGTTGAGGAGGAGGAAGAGGTGGTGGTGGTAGTAGTGCTGATGGTAGTGGTGGTATTGGTGATGATGGTGGCAGTGGTGGTGATGGTGGTGGTAGTGGTAGTAGTGAAGGTAGTGGTGGTATTGGTGGTGATTGTGGTAGTGGTGGTGATGGTAGTGGTGGTGGCGGTGGTGATGGTGGTGGCGGTGATAGTGATGATGGAGGTGGTGGTGGTTACTGGTGGTAGTGATGGTTGTTGAGGTTGGAGAGGTGATGATAATGGTGGTTAGTTGTGAATTATTGTGGTGGTGATAGTGATGGTGGGAGTGTGGAAATAATAGGCGGTGGGAGTGGTGGTGATGGTGGTAGTAGTAGAAACTGTTGTAGGTGGGGGTAGTGTGGGCACAATGAAAGCTTTCTAGCCATTAAATAACAAAATTATGGTAGTATAGGCCTAATGGTCCATGCGAGGGAGCTGCTATTTATATCCAACCATTATTATTCACGCACCTGTACAATTCTGCTTGCATGTAATCTTATAGGTCTTTTTATCTTGCGTGAGGATACCAACGCTCTGAGGCAGTGGCTTTCAGACTGTCCTGCCGAACTCTAGGGTCCCCTGGGAATTTGATGGGGTTCCGTGGGCCATGTAATGAGCAGGGGAGAGAGAGGTAGGGAGGTAGGGAGGAGAGAGAGAGAGAGAGAGAGAGAGAGAGAGAGAGAGAGAGAGAGAGAGAGAGAGAGGAGAGAGAGAGGAGAGAGAGAGGGAGAGGGGGGAGAGAGGGAAGAGGGAGGAGAAGAGAGGAGGAGAGAGAGAGGAGAGAGGGGAAGAGAGAGAGGAGAGAGAGGAGAGAGAGAGAGAGAAGAGAGAGAGAGAGAGAGAGAGAGAGAGAGAGAGAGAGAGAAGAGGAGAGAGAGAGGTAAGATAAAACATTATCACCTGGCAGCTCTAATAGCTGAAGTATGAGACAGGAGCCCACAGGAGCCTAAAGTCCTTCAACTGTATTCCTTGAAATGTGAGCGACAAAAATACATCATAATTTACACCTGGAAAATTCTGAAGGGACTTGTCCCAAAACTGCGCACTGGAAGAGAACTCGTTGAGTGTTAGGAAGTTCCCAATTCTTCAACGCCTTCCCTCCGATAATATAATTATAATATACCATTACCTGTGATATATCTTTGATGAGTTTCGAGAGTTTTTCTACTCCAGGAGCCCGGCCCCGGACCAGGCTTGCCTAGTCAACCAGGCTTTTTCTGCTGGCGGTCCGCTGGCCCACATATCTAGCATAGCCTGGTTGATCAGACACTTGGTGGAAAAACTTTTCCAGTTTCCTCTTGAACACTTCAACACTTGTCCCAGTAATGGCTCGGATATCTTTTGGTAAGATGGTGAATACTATGGGACCACGGATATTGATAGTGTTTTCTTACTGTGCTCACGGTGCCCCTGCTTTTCACTGGGTTTAATTTACATTTCCTCACATATCTTTCACTCCAGTGTGCTGTTATGGCAGTGTGTAGATTTATGACTAGGCGCTCAAGCACTCTCCACGAATTTATTATCATGTATCTGTCTCCTCCCCTTCAGCGAGTACATATTTAGGATTTTGAGGCGTTCCCAGTAATTTACGGGCTCTATGAGGGCCGTAAACGATATCTGTTCTGTATTTGTTCCAGCTCTGATATTTCTCCAGCCCTGAATGGGGCCATCAACACTAAACAATATTCCACATGAGGGAGCACTAACGATTTGAAAAGTGTCACCACTCGCATTATTTCCCTTATTTTGTAAGTTCTCATTACCCACCCTATCATCATCCTGGCTGTTGTGATCTTTGTCTATTGTGTTCTTTGAAAGAAAGGTCAGATAACATAATTATTCCCAAGTCTTTCACATGTTCCTTTTGTTCTATTTGACGATCTTCTTGAGTTTTGTATACAATGTTCCTTTTGAGTTCTTCATTCTTTCCATATCTAAGCAGTTGGAACTTATCACCATTGAACGTAATGTTTTTCTCCACTGCCCACTGGAAAACACTGCTTATATCTTCCTGTAATTTTTCAGTGTCTTCTACAGTAGTGACTTTCATGCTTATGATGATACAAAATGATGAAACAAAATTGTGATGGGTGTTTTTATCAATGTCTGCTATAAGGATGAGAAACAGCAGAGGTGCAAGGACAGTGCCTTGGGGAACTGAGCTTTTTACCTCGCTAATGCTGTTTTTTGATCTGTTTACTACTACTTTTTGTATTTTGTGTGTTAGGAGCCCGAAAATCCATCTGCTTACCTTCCCCCGTAATGCCTATGGCTCTCATTTTGTGTGTAACCACCCAATGATCACATCTGTCAAATGCCTTTGCAAAGTCTGTGTATATCACATCTTAATTTTGGTTGTCTTTCACGGTGCCTCGTGGCCTGGTGGCTAAAGCTCTCGCTTTACACGGCAAAGGTCCGGATTCAGTTCCCGGCGAGGGTAGAGACATTGGACTTATTTCCTTACACAGGTTGTCCATGTTCGCCCATCAGTAAAATGGGTACCTGGGAGTTAGTAAATTGGTGTGGGTCTCATCCTGGGACAAAATTAACCTAATTTGCCCGAAATGTTCTGCATAACAAGCGGCTTTCTATGTTGTAGTGTGTCATTGATGTCAGCTAGGCCTGTATACCTTGTAGATGTACTTGTAGAAATAAATATATTTATTTTATTTAAAGCCTCCGTAATTTTGAGCCTCCGTAATTTTGTCATAGTGGTTCAGCAGCTGTGACAGGCATGATCGTCCTGCTCTAAAAACATACTGGTTTGGGTTATGTCGATTGTGCTGTTCCATGAAATTTGCAATCTGCCGTCTCATCATTTTTTACGAGGTTAGAAATTAGTGCTACTGGTCTGTAATTTTTAGCTCTTGATCTACTATCTCCCTTATGCAAAGGAGCTGTGTCTGCAATCTTTAAGGTCTCCAGTCTGAGCGGCCTTCTGCTGCAGAGAAAAATGTTTCTTTCAGAATTTCACTTCCTGTTCATCGTCAGTATACGAGTCTCCTCTCAATAATGGTCCAATTCTACAGGTAGTTCTTAGCTTGGACTTTGCATAGGAATAAAAATATTTTGGGTTTCTTGCAAATATGCTGGAGAGCTTTTTGCTCCCTTTGTACTTCTTCTGTTTGGTATGACATCCTACGTTTTTGCTCTAGTTCAGCGATCTCTCGGCTAAGACAATATTTCGTCCGTTGCAACGTATTAATGTTTTTAAGCATTTTATAACCCGTTTTTTCCTTCTCTACCATCTCCTACGCTCTCTATATCTGATCTTCTGGGTTTCCTCAAAGGTACGTGTTTAACACATACCTTGTATGCTTCTGTATTCAGCTTATCTAGGCACTGGTATGAATTTAGGGTGCTCATGTCTAATTCCCAGGATATGTCTGATAGTTATTGGTTAATTTTTTTCGCCAGTCAATTCTATGATTGTTAAAATTAAACTTACTGAACATCGCTTCTCTTACATTTGTGCTGCAGTTGCCTAATCCTGAGTTTATACTCGTTTATACTTCTATGAAGTTATGGTCAGAGTATACTGTTTTTGTAATTGTTATGTATCTTTACTTTTACCTTTACCTTCGAAGAGTTTCGAGAGTTTAACTACTCTCGGAGCCCGGCCATGGGCCAGGTTCGTCTGGTGCTTGCCTGGTCAACCAGGCTGTTGCTGCTGGAAGCCCGCTGCCCCACATATCCATCACAGCCTGGTTGATTTGGCACTTGGTGAAGATACTTGTCCAGTTTCCTCTTGAAAGCTTACACTTGTTCCAGCCGTGTTTCTGATTTCTTCAGGTAAGATGTTGAATAGTCTGGGACCCCGGATGTTGATACAGTGTTCCCTTATTGTCCCCACCGCACCCCTGATCCTCACTGGGTTTATTTTACACTTCCTCCCATATCTCTCACTCCAGTATGTTGTTATGGCAGTGTGCAGATCTCTCATTAGTTCCTCATTGTGAATATCAAATCCAGGGTATTTTCATTTCTAGTGGGATCAGTTATCCGTTGGTTCAATGAGTACTTTTCACAAAGTCTCATTAGTTCCCTGGCATGCACCTGTTGAGCCAGGGTGCTTTCAGGAGATATTTCTAGTATAACGTTGTGTTGCGCCATTTTCCACTGCGATAAACACACCCTAAGTCAGCAGATAGTGGAGCCAATAAGACTGGAAAACACACTTGACATCTTCACAAATAATGAGGACCTGGTAAGAAACATAACAATACAAAAAAAATAATTCCGATCACAATCTAATCAAAGTTCAGACTTACATGCACAGGGGTACTGATCAGCAAAATGCACATAGCTGTGGAGGTGTCTTCACCAAATACAACTTCAACAACAAGAACATCAACTGGGACCAGGTGAACCATGTCTTAAATGAAACATGTTGAGAAGATATCTTAAATAACATGGATCCAAACCAGTGCCTTGAAAGGATCAACTTCCTGGCAGCTGAAGTATGTTCAAGGCATATTCCCCTAAGAAGAAGAGAAGAAGTAAAGTGAAGAAAAACGCTCTCTCTCTGCAGAAGACGACGAAGAATCACTGAGCTCCTCAAGAACGCTAGATTATCTGATACACGGAAGGAAGAGCTGACCAGGGAAGTGGGAAGTATCGAACTTAGGTTAAAGTACTCACACAAGACCCAGATGACACAGGAGTAGCTAAAAGCAATTAGAGAAATTGAAAGAAATTCGAAATATTTCTTTCCATATGCCAAAAACAAGGCAAATACAACATCTAGTATCGAGCCATTGCTCAGACAAGATGGGACTTACACAGATGACAGCAAAGAAATGAGTGAGATACTGAAATCCCAATACTACTCTGTGTTTAGCGAGCCACTAGTCTAAAGATCGACAATCCAAATGAATGAGCCTCAAAACTCCATCAATGTATGCCAGATTTCCGACATTACCCTAATTCCGATAGACTTTGAGAAAGCCATTGACAACATGCCCATGACTCAGTCCCAGGCCCAGACTCGTGGAACTCTGTGTTCATTAAGAACTGCAAGAAACCCCTTTCGCGTGCCCTAAGTATACTATGGAGAAGGAGCTTAGACATGGGTGAAATTCCAGTCACTAAAAACAACGGATATAGCCCCAGTCCATAAAGTTGGCAGCAAAGCATTAGCTAAGATCTATAAACTAATAGATCTAACGTCCCACATCATAAAAATCTTTGAAAGAGTGCTAAGAAGCACGATTGCAAACCACTTGGATACCCAAAAACTGCACAATCCAGGGCAACATGGGTTCAGAGCAGGTCGCTCCTGCCTCTCGCAACCACTGGATCACTATGATATGGTCTTGGATGCACTGGAAGAAAAACAGAATGCAGATGTAATATACAAAGACTTTGCAAAAGCCTTTGACAAGTGCGATCATGGCGTACTAGAGCACAATATACGTGCTAAAGGAATAACTGGCAAAGTGGGGAGATGGATCTCCAACTTTCTAACCAATCGAACACAAAGAGTAGCGGTCAAGAGAGTTAAATCGGAAACTGCCATAGTGAGAAGCTCTGTTCCACAAGGCACAGTACTCGCCCCCATCCCGTTACTCATCCTCATATCAGACATAGACAGAGATGTAATCCACAGGACCGTGTCATCCTTTGTAGACGATTCTAGGATCTGCATGAGACTGTTATCTGTTGAGGACACTGTTAACCTCCAAGAAGATATAAACCAAGTTTTCCAATGGGCAACGGAAAACAATATGATGTTCAATGAAGACAAATTCCAACTACTCCGTTAAGGAAAACTGGAGGAGATAATAACTAGAACTGAGTATACTACAAACTCTGATCATACAATAGAGCGAAAAAATAATGTGAGGGACCTGGGAGTGGTAATGTCTGAAGATCTCACTTTAAAGGATCACAACAGTGCCACGATCACAACAGAAAAATGATAGGATGGATAATGAGAATGTTCAATGCAAGAGATATCAAGACAATGATGATCCTTTACAAATCACGTGTTCTCCCTAGGCTGGAATATTGCTATACATTAACATCTCCGTTTAAAGCAGGTGAAATTGCAGATCTGGAGAGTGTACAGAGAACCTTTACTGCACATATAAGTTCTATCAAACACCTCAACTACTGGGAACGCTTGGAAGCACTTGACTTGCACTCGCTGGAACGTAGGCGAGAGAGATACATCATAATCTACACTTGGAAAATCCTAGAAGGAATGGTCCCGAATCTGCACACAGAAATCACTCCCTACGAAAGTAAAAGACTGGGCAGGAGGTGCAAAATACCCCAATGAAAAGTAGGGGCGCTATTGGTACACTAAGAGAAAACACCATAAGTGACCAGGGCCCAAGACTGTTCAACATCCTCCCACAATGCATAAGGGGAATTGCCAATAGGCCCCTGGCTGCCTTCAAGAGGGAGCTGGACAGATACTTAAAGTCGGTGCCAGATCAGCCGGGCTGTGCTTCGTACGTTGGATTACGTGTGGCCAGCAGTAACAGCCTGGTTGATCAGGCCCTGATCCACCGGGAGGCCTGGTCGTGGACCGGGCCGCGGGGGCGTTGATCCCCGGAATACCCTCCAGGTAGACTCCAGGTAGCCTATCCAGACAACTGTATCTTCCTTAACTGATCTGTGAATTCCTCAGCAGTTGCTGACGGTGGTTTATATACTAGGATAATTACTAAATTCCTATTTTTAACTTTAATACGTAAAATTTCTACTGTATTATTCGATGAATTCAGTAATACTCAGACACAGATAGTATCTTTCACATATAGTCCTGCTGATCCCTGTGACTTATTAACTGTATCACATCGATACATGTTATAGTTTTCTATCTCTCTCCGTCCAAAAGATCCTTGTGTGTGTTTCTGTAAATGCTCCAAACATGGCATTCCCTTCTGAGAGAAGCCCACTAATATAACTTAACTTCGTCGTTTTTATCTGATTTCAAACCCTGAATGTTTGCAAAGAGGAAGCAGGACTTACCATTTGGGATGTTTTGGTTTGTTGTGTGTTTAGTCAGTACCACTGATGATGTACTGCCTGGTATGGCCCCTAGTGTACATACCCCTGGTTTCTCCATTATTGAATGTGGTATATTCGACCCTGATGGGTGGATACCTGATTTGGTATGTCCCACCGTTGTGCGCCTCTGTACCATCTGTAGTATTTCCCTGTATGTCTTATTTCTTGGGTCTAATCGTTTCTCATTATGACTAAAAAAAACAGGAGCTATGACTGGACCCCTGTAAACACAACTAGGTGGATACAATTCTGACTCGCAGCCACACAATATGATGGGCTTAAAATAACGGTACAAAAGACAGCAAACAAAAAAGGCTAAGAAAGTCAAATGTACTAACAAAAATAAGGATATGAAATAACACAAAGGAAACTAAAAATATTGACCTCCATGCATTTGCGGAAGCTCCACGTCCAGCGATCACCAACAGCCTCAGTGTTCATGCTGACAACTGGGAGTGATCTTATCAGACCGGAGGGGAAGGGGATGTTTTCCGAAACAATCTGCAGGTACACTTAAGAGGAGCCATCAACAGGTAGGGCTGGTCTGGAACCGATATGTTATAGTGAGGCTCAGCAGCAACAGTCATGTGTTGTGAGTGTAGTAGTGACTCAGCAGTAACAGTCATGTGTTGTGAGTGTAGTAGTGACTCACCAGCAACAGTCATGTGTTGTGAGTGTAGTAGTGACTCAGCAGCAACAGTCATGTGTTATGAGTGTAGTAGTGACTCAGCAGCAAGTCATGTGTTATGAGTGTAGTAGTGACTTAGCAGCAACAGTCATGTGTTGTGAGTGTAGTAGTGACTCACCAGCAACAGTCATGTGCTGTGAGTGTAGTAGTGACTCAGCAGTAACAGTCATGTGTTGTGAGTGTAGTAGTGACTCAGCAGCAACAGTCATGTGTTGTGAGTGTAGTAGTGACTCACCAGCAACAGTCATGTGCTGTGAGTGTAGTAGTGACTCACCAGCAACAGTCATGTGCTGTGAGTGTAGTAGTGACTCACCAGCAACAGTCATGTGCTGTGAGTGTAGTAGTGACTCAGCAGTAACAGTCATGTGTTGTGAGTGTAGTAGTGACTCAGCAGTAACAGTCATGTGTTGTGAGTGTAGTAGTGACTCAGCAGTAACAGTCATGTGTTGTAAGTGTAGTAGTGACTCACCAGCAACAGTCATGTGTTGTGAGTGTAGTAGTGACTCAGCAGCAACAGTCATGTGTTGTGAGTGTAGTAGTGACTCAGCAGCAACAGTCATGTGTTGTGAGTGTAGTAGTGACTCAGCAGCAACAGTCATGTGTTGTGAGTGTAGTAGTGACTCACCAGCAACAGTCATGTGTTGTGAGTGTAGTAGTGACTCAGCAGCAACAGTCATGTGTTGTGAGTGTAGTAGTGACTCAGCAGCAACAGTCATGTGTTGTGAGTGTAGTAGTGACTCAGCAGCAACAGTCATGTGTTGTGAGTGTAGTAGTGACTCAGCAGCAACAGTCATGTACTGCAGTCTAACATCAGGGTAGACGAGTGTAGTAGTGACTCAGCAGCAACAGTCATGTACTGCAGTCTAACATCAGGGTAGACGAGTATAGTAGTGACTCACCAGCAAGTCATGTACTGCAGTCTAACATCAGGGTAGACGAGTATAGTAGTGACTCACTAACAACAGTCATGTACTGCAGTCTAACATCAGGGTAGACGAGTATAGTAGTGACTCACCAGCGGCAGCGGCAGCAAGAACCTTGTCCTCTACTTTTACTTCCACCTGAGGTTCCCAGCAGCCCTGTGATGGCCTAATCAAGACCCACATAACACTAACATATGTGGATACCCAGAATGATATAAATCAACTACAGTAATTACCCAAAAATACACAAAATCACCAACTAATAGGACTTGTGTTACCACCACCTGCCCCGCTGCCACTGAAGTGATACTCCACAACATTCACCCATTCCACATCGCCTACTATTCATCTGAAGTCACGGTCAATGGCCAAGGATCATAGCAACAACAGAAGATCCAGTAAACAGCCAAGAACTCCTAACATCCCAGGTGAGAGCAGCATTTCTGCAAGGAAAACTTCTCGTACTACCAGCCAGGCCTCAACCCCCAAACACCTGCACCATCACAACACCCGACAGACAACAACAATAATGGCCGCCGCCACAGTCCAAGATAACTCTTTCCATGGATTTGATGTTAAGAAGATTAATGACCCAGAGATAGCTAAACTCCTTATGATCCAGAATCAAACAATCACCAAGCTTACCCAGGAAATGCAGGAGCTTAAAACCTCCAACGCACAGTACCTCGTCAAGATCACAACTCTGGAAGACAAACTAACCACTCTAGAACAACTAAGCAACACCCACACCCAGTCTGTAGACACCATCAACACTCTGAAAGATCAAGTCACCCAGCTGAACAAGAACATCATAGAAGAAAGATCACGAGTGGATCTACAACTTACTGATGTCATCAACAACTTCCAAGACCATAACGACCAACAACAGCTAAGTGACGCTGTTATAGTTAATAGCAAACATCTTCCACCCACAGTCACCCAAGAGACATGCATGGAGGCCGCCCTACAACTCTTCAAGGACCACCTTAGCATAAACATACGTAGTGATGAACTAAAAGATTGCAAACTGATGGGCTACCAAGCAGGGAAAAAAACAGTGCTATTAAAATTCAATACCAGCTTGCAAAGAAACAACCTACTAAAAACATCCATAACTATGAAATCTGATGTCTATGTGAACGAGTGCCTTACCAAAACAAGACAAAACCTCCTTTATCGTTTAAGAAAATTACGCAATGCCCAAAAAAATCATCAGTGCTTTGTGAGGGATGGTAAAATCGCAGTTAGGAAACAGCCCACTGGGAAGAGGTATTTCATTGCAACAGAACATGAACTTAAAAGATTCCTGAGTGAGGCTGGGTTAACAGAATTAGAATAATATGTAGTAAACCCACTATCCACGATTAGTGTTATGAACCATCTTTAAATTTTGTTCCCAAAATTCCAATACCCTCTTACCATTAAATTTTTACTTTTTGTTCCCCAAAATTCCAATACCCTCTTACCATTAAATTTTTACCTTATATCCAACTACCATTCTACCTCATAGTCTTAATTCTACCTCATAGTCTTAATTTGTATTTGATAACTACAAAATCCCTTATTATTCAAGCTTTATTGCACAATTTTTATTTTATAATTATTATTGCCCCATTTTTTTATACTTCATTGCTCAATCTTGTTTTATACCTTTATTTTTATTAACCTATCATTGCCAAAGATCCAAGCTTCCATACACAGCTGCAACATCATTGCCCTATCCTTACCAATTATACTTTTTAATAACCTGTGCTAAAAATCCAATTTTACTTATTTTAATATCTACTGTATACCATTCTTTGCCCCTGTTTATTTTTATTATACTTTTTATAAACCTGTATTATACCTTTATTTCTATTGCAACTATTCTCTAGTGCAATTACAAGTATCGGTCTTGTGCTACAACTATCTTATTATCTATTAATATCATAGGTAATATCTAGTTCACCTAATTACCTATTAATATCATAGGTAATATCTAGTTCACCTAATTACATTCTAGCTTATTGAATAACCAACACCAAACTCATTGATACTTCACAATTTTGTAATTTAAACTTAGTAGTTTATCTATATTTGTAATTTTACTGTACTTTATTTCATTCTAGCCTAATACATAACCATTACCAAACTCATTGGTGCTACATTGTTATAAGTAATTTTATCTTATTAGTTTATATCTAATTACCTTCTAGCTTATTAAATAACCAACACCAAACTCATTGGTGCTACCCAATTTTGTAACTTAAACTTAATAGATTAACTAAATTTGTAAGTTTTTACTGTACTTTATTTCATTCTAGCTTAATACATAACCAATACCAAAATCATTGGTGCTACATTGTTATTAGTAATTTAATCTTATTAGTTTATATCTAAATTTTTCTTTAATTTTACTGTACTATATTTCATTCTAGCTTAATACATAACCAATACCAAACTCATTGGTGCTACATTGTTTTTGATAATTGTATCTCATTAGTTTATATCTAATTTTTTATTTCATACTAGCTTAATACATACTCAATACCAAGACCACTATGTTTATTTGTTACTATACTCTATTTGACCAATGTGCATTAGTTATATACTTACCAAAACATCCCCTTACAACAGATATCAGTACTATAACTCACCACACTATACATGATATAACAAAATCACTATTTAACCTAAATGATGAATGATCACGTCGACCCTGATCTAAACCTATTTAATCGAACACCCATTCAAAATTTACTGGAAAATAACTGCCTCTACTACACAGCATCACAAGCCCACACTGTCCTAAACACTACTAAAAGTTTAACAGTTCTTAACTACAATGTCCGATCCTTAAGCAAACACTATGATGACCTCCTTGCCCTCCTTGGTTCCCTAAAAACAACCTTCACATGTATTGTCCTTACTGAAACCTGGCTTAAGCAGGATACAATAGATATCTACTCGCTGCCAGGATACACAAATACACAACTGCAGACCACATCAAGCGGGGAGGTATTGCAATCTATTACTCTAATGAAATATCCTGCTGTGACACCATTTGCTATAATGATGAATATGGAGAATATATTTTGCTAAATTTACTGCACAAAACCTTAAGACTCCCATAACCATCGGGGCCATTTACCGGATGCCTCATACAAACATCCCAAGTTTTAGCGATCAACTAAAAACGCAAATAACAAACAACCAATTGAACAAACACCACCTTATCTTAGCTGGAGACTTCAACATCAACCTTGGCCTACCAGATGACCAGCCAGTAACCGATTTCATCAACAATATGAACAACACACTTCTCATACCAACAATAACCAAACCAACTAGCTTACTGATACGAGTGCAACCATAATCGACCATATATGGACCAATATCCTAGCCCCCTTAAATCGGGGATAATAACAGACAGCACCACAGACCACTACCCCACCTTCCTCTTAACAAACATTAGTAAACCGCCCCTAGAATACACCAAAGTTTCATTCCGACTCCATGACCAAGCTTCAATAAATAACTTCACAACAGAGCTAGACACAGTTGACTGGGCTATAGAATTCCCAAATGCCAAGGGTATCGATGAGTGGACAGACACCTTTCTTAATAAATTACATAGACTATACAACAAACATTGTCCTATAAAATGAAACAGATTACGAATAAACGGTTAGGCTGCCCATGGCTAACTAACAACTTACTAAAATCCATTAACAAGAAACATCAATATGAGAAGCAATATAGACGGGGATTCATACATAAGGAGTTTGTTAAACACTATTCATCAGTTCTCACCAAACTAATAAAAAAGCCAAACAATTGTACTACTCCAGCAGATTCACTGAAACAAGAGGAGATATAAAAAAACCTGGAAAACACTCTCACAGATTATGGGCACCCACAAACTGAAAAAATAGGGATATTATCCTAACTAAACCAAACGAAACACCACTACAGCCTATTGATACAGTAAACAAGATAAATGACTTCTTCTCAACTATAGGATCAAATCTTGCAGTAAAATTCCAGATACCAATGCCCGAGCAAGTGATTACCTAGATGGGAATTTCCCATCCTCCTTATATCTTGCACCTACAGAACCCACTGAAGTCTCCATGATAATCAAGTCACTTAAAAATAAATCAGGACATCTGTCCCAAGTTCCACCCTTAATATACAAACGAGCTGCTCATGTCCTTTCATATCCTATTTCTTTACTCTTTAACAAATCATTAGAATCTAGCACCTTCCCAACACTACTCAAAACAGCAAGGGTTACACCAATACACAAAGGTGGTGACCCTACAGACGTAAATAACTATAGGCCTATATCAAATCTACCATTGCTATCCAAAATATTCGAGAAACTTGTGCACAAGACATTATACTCGTTTATAACTACACAAAGCATACTCAACCCCTGCCAATTTGGCTTCAGGAAAAATAAAAGCACTAACGATGCACTTGAAAATAAGGAATATCCACTAGGACTTTTTATTGACTTAAGGAAAGCTTTTGACACAGTAAACCACAGCATCTTACTCCACAAACTTGACCACTATGGAATAAGAGGTCATGCACTACATACCTCAAATCCTACCTCACTAATAGGTACCAGTATGTCACTATTAAAGACACATCCTCCACGACACTACCACTAGACACCGGCGTACCGCAGGGAAGTGTCCTTGGTCCCCTGCTTTTCCTCTTATACATCAATGATCTTCCCAATGTATCACAACACTTGAAACCAATACTCTTTGCTGACGATACAACTTATGTCATCTCCCACACAAACCTTGCCACGCTTAATACCATTGTTAACGACGAATTAATAAAAATATCAACATGGATGACTGCCAATAAACTTACACTCAACACTGATAAGACCTTATATATTATGTTTGGCAACAGAACAGATGATCCACAATTAAACATTAGATCAACTCTACACCTATTGCTAGACATAACGAGGGCAAGTTCCTGGGCCTTCACCTTGACAGCAGCCTGAAATTCAGCACCCATATCAACACATAACAAAGAAAGTGTCCAAAACTGTGGGGATCCTCTCTAAGATACGGTATTATGTACCACAATCAGCCCTACTCACACTATACTACTCACTCATCTATCCCTACCTCACGTATGCCATTTGTGCATGGGGAACAACAGCAATTACCCACCTAAAGCCAATAATAACCCAACAAAAAGCCGCAGTAAGAATTATCACACAATCCAACGCTAGGCAGCTACCCCACTCTTCAAAGACCTAAACCTACTCACTGTCCAGAACATCCATACTTACTACTCTGCTATCTACATTTATAGAACCATTAATTCCAACTTTAACCCTGAGCTAAAACACTTTCTTGACAGTTGTGACAGGACCCATAGACATAATACCAGACATAAACATCTCTTTGACATTCCCCGTGTCCGACTAAATCTATACAAAAATTCAATGCGCATAAAAGGGCCTAAAATCTGGAACTCCCTGCCTGAAAACTCTAGAACTGCAGACACAACCTCCATTTTCAAAAGCACCGTTAAAAAACATCTTATCTCACTTACGCACCCAACCGGTAGTTAACCATACGAAAACTACTTTATCTTGCACATATCCACAGCAAAATACACTTATTGATATCTGTGATTCTCCTTAATTTGCACATTACTAACCACAGCAAAATACACTTATTGATATCTGTGATTCCCTTAATTTGCACAGTCTAACCAAAATTCTAATACAACTATTGCTCCATAATACTTAAGCTAGTCATAAGTTTGCCTAAGATACTCCAATATTGAAACTATATTATGCCAATATATCACCTTTATCATTAATATATAAACTAATTGCTAACTTTTTATACTAATTGTTAAATTCTCAATGTTTAAATTCCAGTACCTAAATTTTGTAAACCTAACCTTACAATCTGTATATCCATTGTATAGCTATTGAGTAAGACCTATCATAAGACTGCCTGAAAAGCCTAGGCATACCTAGGCATATTAGCCATCTTGTAATATCAACTTTAATGTATAACTTTAAGTACCCCCCACCTTGTATTACATGAAATAAAGAATTTGAACAGTCATGTACTGCAGTCTAACATCAGGGTAGACGAGTATAGTAGTGACTCAGAAGCAACAGTCATGTACTGCAGTCTAACATCAGGGTAGACGAGTGTAGTAGTGACTCACCATCAGCAGTCATGTACTGCAGTCTAACATCAGGGTAGACGAGTATAGTAGTGACTCAGCAGCAACAGTCATGTACTGCAGTCTAACATCAGGGTAGACGAGTATAGTAGTGACTCACCAGCAACAGTCATGTACTGCAGTCTAACATCAGGGTAGACGAGTATAGTAGTGACTCAGCAGCAACAGTCATGTACTGCAGTCTAACATCAGGGGAGACGAGTGTAGTAGTGACTCACCAGCAACAGTCATGTACTGCAGTCTACCATCAGGGTAGACGAGGGATAGTAGTGACTCACCAGCAAGTCATGTACTGCAGTCTAACATCAGGGTAGACGAGTATAGTAGTGACTCACCAGCAACAGTCATGTACTGCAGTCTAACATCAGGGTAGACGAGTATAGTAGTGACTCACCAGCAACAGTCATGTACTGCAGTCTAACATCAGGGTAGACGAGTGTAGTAGTGACTCACCAGCAACAACAGTCATGTACTGCAGTCTAACATCAGGGTAGACGAGTATAGTAGTGACTCACCAGCAACAGTCATGTACTGCAGTCTAACATCAGGGTAGACGAGTGTAGTGGTGACTCAGCAGCAACAGTCATGTACTGCAGTCTAACATCAGGGTAGACGAGTATAGTAGTGACTCAGCAGCAACAGTCATGTACTCTAGTCTAACATCAGGGTAGACGAGTGTAGTAGTGACTCACCAGCAACAGTCATGTACTGCAGTCTAACATCAGTGTAGACGAGTGTAGTAGTGACTCACCAGCAACAGTCATGTACTGCAGTCTAACATCAGGGTAGACGAGTGTAGTAGTGACTCAGCAGCAACAGTCATGTACTGCAGTCTAACATCAGGGTAGACGAGTGTAGTAGTGACTCAGCAGCAACAGTCATGTACTGCAGTCTAACATCAGTGTAGACGAGTGTAGTGGTGACTCAGCAGCAACAGTCATGTACTGCAGTTTAACATCAGGGTAGACGAGTATAGTAGTGACTCACCAGCAACAGTCATGTACTGCAGTCTAATATCAGGGTAGACGAGTATAGTAGTGACTCACCAGCAACAGTCATGTACTGCAGTCTAACATCAGGGTAGACGAGTATAGTAGTGACTCACCAGCAACAGTCATGTACTGCAGTCTAACATCAGGGTAGACGAGTGTAGTAGTGACTCAGCAGCAACAGTCATGTACTGCAGTCTAACATCAGGGTAGACGAGTATAGTAGTGACTCACCAGCAACAGTCATGTACTGCAGTCTACCATCAGGGTAGACGAGTATAGTAGTGACTCAGTGTCACCACTCCTCACCTGGGGAAGAAAAATAACGCCAAATGTTGAGTTTGTTTCACTGAAGTATTTTACTGAGGGGGTTGGAGGGCGGAGGAGGAGGAGGGAGGGGCGGAGGAGGAGAGGGGGCGGAGGAGGAGGGGGCGGAGGAGGAGGGAGAAGGGAGGGGGATGAGAATGGGAGGAGGAGGAGGAGGAGGGAGGGAGTTGGAGGGAGAGAGGGGTGGGGAAGGGTAGGAAGAGGAATAGGAGGAGGAGAAGTAGAAGAAATTCGTAGATACATAAGGCATCTAATCAGTAGGTTTTATTGACGATGTAGAGCTGTGTCTTACTAGCAGCTATAGCCTGTCTGATCAAGTTATCAAAGAGATATTA